>VZSF01003936.1:106545-118325 GCA_013398295.1 Chionis minor | reverse complement strand
AAGCCACTTCAAAGCCAAAATCAGTGTATCTCCAGAAAGAAGATACACTGGAGTTTCATATTAGAGCCAAAATCTAACAGTGATGACGCAAGGCCATGGAAAAGATGTATTTTTTTTTTTCCTTTTATGTAAGGCTTTGCAGATTTTGGTTTAGGTGGCTTCATCCTAAGTTTCTAAATGATGGTCAGAATTGCAGGGGGAAAAGGTAGAGAGAAGGCAGAAAGAGAGATTTCAGCAATGACTGTAGTGAGCTGTGTTTTGGAACGTCCCTGAAATGTCCCTGTCTAAGGTGTGCTGTGGAGTTTGGTGTTGGAGTGATTGCTAAGCAGTGTGACATGACAGCATGGAAGATCTGTTCTACACCATCCCCAGGATGGGACATCGTTTGTAGTCCTGCTGCTGTGGAGAAGGGCAGCCCCTCCCCCTACTCGCAGTGATATGTTTGTGAGCCTGTTCTTGCATTGGCACCTGGAAGCCCATGGCTGCACACAGCTCAATCAAGTTTAGGTAATTATGGCCTGGGGCCACGTAGAAAACAATTGTTTTCTCTGGACACATGTTGGCCTTCCACCATCCCCTCTCCAGATCACAGTGGTGCAGGTCCCAATGGGGCTGAGGTGCGCTGAGGAGCGCAGAGCTAAACCAAAACACGTTACTTTCACTGGGATCACTTCAGTGCAGCCTTACACAAGGTCATACCGTTACAGGAAAGGTGTTAGCAACTTTCAGCACGCCGCAAAAGGAGCAAGTGGAAAAAGAAACTTTTTTATCTGTTTCTGATAGAAAGAAAACAAACATTGATCCTTGTTCTTTGACTGTGGTTCCACATCAGAAATTTTCCACTGCAAAACTGAAAGAAGGGGAATCCTACCCAGTGATATTTTTAAGGATTGTTTTTTAAAGCTAGACTATTTCACAAACTTAGTTCACAGCAATGAACTTTAGATTCAATCCTTTTAGATTGACCTGTCATGTCTAGAGAACTATGGTTGTAAAACTGTGCAAAGGAAATAACCTGAAAAACATCTGTAAAGGTAATTTAAAAAATATTATAAAAAATGTGTAAGGTTGGAGAAAGAAACTTGGCCTTTAACAAGACAGGTATCATACAGAGTTCTCTTTACTCCTTACTGAATAAGCATAGCATCATCTGGTTTCCACCAAAGTATGTGTTGGGCATGTAAAATTCATTTTCTGCAACCTTGACTTCAAGCTTGCTATTCCAGAAGATGTGCTCATGCCAGTTAATACATTCAATGAGCTATTTTTGGAAAATGAAAGCAACTGAAGCAAATTCTGTTCAGTAGCTGTTATAAATTTTCTTAACGACTTACTCTTTGTAATAGAACTACTGATTGTTGCATGCACAATGAACAGAAGAGCTGTAGTTTCTTGGATGAACTACATTAATCTGAAATCTAGCTTGAAACTACATAAAGGACATGGTTAGTCCTGGGGAAGGTGCCACAGCACCATGCATCTGTTATGCCTCAGAAGTCTGAGAAGTTACTATTTAAGAGGTCATTTGACAAAGGGTTAAGTTTTGCTTTAATGAATGAATGGAGATTAATGGTAATTGTAGGCTTGGTCTCAGACATTTAACAGCTCAATTATAAGTCAATCGCTTACATTGACAGAACTTTGTTTCAGCAACATAAGAAAACTGGTTTCTTATTTCTTTTTTTCAATGAGAAGAGCTATTTTTTTAGTGGGAGGAGAAATAATTCCTCAGTTTTTTTTTTCTAAGAGGTTTGATGTGTTTCTTTTTTTTGCAGATCTTCATCTCCCCTCAGACTTCTTTGATTTTTGTTTTGTATCGTAGAAGGAGGAGACTTTCAACAAAGCTGTCTGTTGAGTCGGAGGGAGGAAAAATATTATGAGTTTCTTATAACAACCTATCCTTACTTGGATTTCAGTATACCACCTTCTGCTTGTAGCTCTTGTACTGTGTAACATAATGTAGAGAACTTGCAAACTTACTGCCATGTTTGCCATAAAAACCGAGCCAGATGACCTCACCACAAAACCTTAACTCTCTTGTATTTAAAAGTGACAGGATCTTATTTATTGTTGACTCTTTCAACTCACTTATTCCATCACAATTGTCTTAAATATTGGAAAATTTAGCTAGATCCAATTGAGCATCTGCATGAACATGCTAAGAAATCAAACAGCATATCAAATATTCCCCATAATTTGCTGATTACAGCTGCTGGAAAGATTAAGTCAAAAGAAACGTGAATATTGGTAGGGTAAAGTATCACAGATCTTCCTTTCAGCTAGTAAAAAATTGGATGTCTTTGACAGCCGTTACCTTGAAAGAAGGCTCACCTTCAACTCAGTGAAACCTGCAGGTACGTAGTTCTTTGCCCGGTATCCTTTTCTGGGAATACCTGTGGGACCTCTCAGAAATATTCTAACACTTCAGCAGAAACTTAAAGTAGAAAAGATATCTGGGGTTCAAAAATACAACTGGAATGGGATGGTGTGATTTTCACATCAGTTTAAGGATGGACAACTGTTTTTCCTTTGCAAAAATTTTTAGTCTGCATAGTCTTTGGATTGAAGAGTAACTTCTCTGACTCCTCACAATCATCTTTAACTTGAAAGATTTGTTTGTAACCCATAGTTTAAAATCACCACCTGAATATATGAACATATGCATCAAGGTTAGAATAGTTGGTTTGGTCAAATACATATTTTTCTTTTCTTTTTTCCAAGTAAAACAAATAGGAAAGTCCTAGGAATGATGTGATTTCTATTAACAATAAAAGGGAAAAATAAAAGCTGTGAACTATAACCAGAGCTGTCCAATAGATCTAAAACCTCCACAAAGAAAATAATCTTTCACATGTACCACCCTTTTGAAGAGGAGTAGGCAATGTACGGACAGTATTCAAACGGTGGATCATCGCAAACTGAATGATTACAGTAGTTGATGGATATTTCATTGTCTTCATGCTCTTCCTAGATTCTTTGTGCCAAAATTTGGCTGCAGGATAATCTTTGTAGGCGTTGCTGCTGCATAATTGCTCTCCCAATTACTAAATACAAAAGACTGTGTAATTTATTAGTTTGGAAATACCCCAATATGAGGAGCAGCAGTTCTAAGGCAATGAAAACATAATTGATGCTAATTGTGCTTGCTTTTATTTCTGTAATGACTAATCTGTATACAAAGTCACCACTCTCCTGATAGGCTTCCAAGCTCAGATCTAATGTGGGGATGAAAAATAAATGTTGGCTTTTTTCCTTTCCCCAGCTACAGGGAGGCTTTTAGGGCTCAGTTCGGTACTGGTACGTGGGTAATTGTCAGGCTACACAGGCAGGTCACTGCCACACAGACACTTATGGAGAGACTGTTTAGAAGAAAAAAAATAAAGCTAATTTATTTGCATCATGGCATAAGGTAATGCCTACATGGGAAAGCAAATTTCTCAAGCAGGGATTGGTCGCTGCTAGGTGTCTCTGTTACAAGGGTCTTAGCAATGATGTCTAATGAATCTCCCCGAACCGCCGCTGAGCTCAGTACTAGTCATGCAGGTAACCCATGGCCCTGTGTGAGCACTCCAGCACATGCATGATCCATTATTCTTGACTGTCTTAAAATATGTACAAATCAGTTTGTTAACTTATGTATGCCCAAAAGATCACCCTACACAATTATTTTTGCCTCTGCTGTACCAGCTTCTAGTGATGGTTTCCAAGGATCTTTTCTCTGTATAAGCAGATCAATTTTGCAGCAACTAGGGCAGTCGCTTGGAAGACCAGATTATCCACCTACAATGTCTAATAACACCTTCAACACTTTTCTAGCCACAGCAGGAGCTGCCTGGAAGCATTCCTTAGGACAGTCTGTTGTCCTGCACCTCTCTGTTCTGGAAGGGGCCAGAAGCTCATTCAGCAACCTACTTTGGAGTTGGTGCTTTGTTTCAAACAAATTCATTAACTTGTCTGTGAAAATAACTAGAAGTGAAGTTTCTGGACCACTCGGAATTAGTGTCTAAAGCTCTCCAGCTGTGCACACAGGTGTATCCCTGTTACTCGGCGATACCTCAATTATAAAGAAATTATTACTTACAACTCACTTATATCTTAAATCCCAGGTCTCTTCCCACACTGGAATATAGATAAGGAAAGAGGCTCATCATCTGCTGTAAGAAGCAGGTCATTAGTCTTCGATGGTCGCAGTGATACTGCTCGTTGCTCCACAGATGAAGCTGTCAGCAAAAAACCGTTCTGGCTTTATAAAAATCGTTCAGACACAACAGCCTGGATTTTCATCAGGAAACTGACCTTCAGAGATGTCCCAGCAACATAGCATATCATGAAAAGAAAAAAGTGACAGCAGAGTGCACCCCAATAGCTTGTTTTGCTTGTGGGTACAGATTAGCTGAACAAAACAAGGTTTACCCATTTCCCTATCTGCTGTATTCCTGATGGAGAGGCAGGTCTCATGCGCGGTGCTGGCACCTGAAAGGATGTCAAGTGCACAGTTGAAAGAAACTCAGAGCACATGGCTATTTTCTACCAGGTAGGATGTTTCAAAAATGCTTCTCTAGTTGGAAGACGCTACCTTACGGTGTGTTTGAAAAATGGTAGTTCAACTAAGGCAAACGTGACTAAATCCTAGCACTCAGGAGAGGGACTGCCTGAGAACAGAATTGTTTTCAGATCTTTTTCCAATTCTGAAAACTTTAATTCCTTTCTTCTCACCTTCTTCAATTCTACCCAGAATTTAAAAAAAAAAAAAAAAAGAAAAAAAAAAGAAAAAAAGACCTTTTCTAGGTTTGCTAAAGATAATCACCTTATCCAGAGTATATCTAATTTAGCTAATAAACAATAATTTTACTGCAGCAGTAATGCTATTTTTCAAGCAATCTGGATTTGAAGCACACTCTGCCGTTGCTTTTGGATGAGACGGTGGTAAATACCTTTGTGTACTCCATACTAGCGTGTTTCATGTGTTTCATGCTAATGAGGGCTCTGGCCCAAATGCTCGAAACAGTTATTGAGATTTTTCTCAGCACCACAGTGTGTCTCTCACCTGAAACCAGACACTTATGAATTTTCAGCCATAGCTTGCCTACATAGAAAAGTGCCCCATGAGAACATATAAGGAAACGATATCATGACTATTTGAACTCTCTGTCAATTGATCTGTGTTATGCTGCCTCTACTAGCCTGTTCCTAGCTAGAAGTGAGCAGCTGTTTTTAGGGAAACAAATTACCAGCAAAATGGATTTCTCCAAGGTAACAGAAGAGTGTTTACCTAGCAAGGCCAATATGCCAGGTATTGAGAAGCTTTACTGGATTTACTTACCCAAGCCCCACAGAAGCATCACCTGCTACAACCACTTTGTTCTTCTGCTGATGTGAAGAGATGGTGTGTAGGCATTGCTTTTTAAGGAAGATGCAAGCAATAAGGCACCTATTCACTGATTTGCCTGCAGACACCCTGTTCAATCGTGTCGTCCCCAGTGAAAACAAGTAGTTTTTACTTTTATTTTTTCTAAGGATTCTTTCAATGATTGCTTTTTTAGCCTGTTTCCAGATTTCACTGAGGCTTTAGGGATAGTTTCTATTGTGGTTTGACTTATTTTTAAAGAGTACTGTATTTTTTGAGGGGCAGTATTTCTTTTGAAACAAGTTGCATTTCTCCTATAGTCTTACTGCACGCATTGGCCCTGTGAAAATGTTCACATACCATAAGCAGCATAAGCTATTCTGGATCAAAAAGAGAGTATTTTCATCCCACTCAGAAATCATGTGACATTTTACAGCCAAGCTACATTGCTGCAATAATATTCTCTAACTGTTTCAATAGATTTTTAAGCTATGATGTCAGATGCTATGCATATTTCTCGTAAACCTGAATTTTTAAGATGTTCTCAGTTTTAAACAAAAGCTGCTCGTGATATAGTCTGAGAATATTTTGAAAGGCTCCAAAATGCTCCTATGCTTTTTCTTCTGTTTTCTGTCAAAGAGAGCTCAAAGACACACGTTTTGCTGCTAGAAGAGCCTGCATGTCATTCAGTGATCATTGCGTGACATCATAACAACAGACCCTTTTCTGTAGCAGAAAATGTCATTGTGGAGTGACTATATTAAAAACTGAATTGCAGAACCCGTTTTAGTTTGTAAATGTGAAGACATTCATAACAGCCTTTTTTTCCCCCTCAGCTGTGACATTGTCTTCCTCACCTGTCATGCAAAAGGTCTGATCCTTTCCCTTACATTAGAATGGTAAGGCTAACAGGTACTTTTTTAATATATTTGAGCTACTGAATGAGATTCGAGCAGCAGTTCTCTTTACAGGGTGCTGTTCATCTCCATTTACTGTCCCTTCCAGTGTTCTGTTCAAGCTGAAATAATGTATCTTTGATGACAATTACCTTAGTGCTTTGCATTTGTCACATTACCAGGCTGGTTGTACAGCAGCTTGCTCTGAGTTTGACCACAGTTTATAAAGGCAAAGGTCATCTTCAATTATTGCATTGAATAATGGGGTGTCTTGGGATGTGCATCAGCTCCTCCAGACTTGACCCACATGTACTGCCTAAAAATATGCATTAGAATGTGCTTTTGTGGATAACTTTTTCTTTTTTTTTTTTTTTTTTTGGGGTGTATCTGGCTGCATAGACTAAGCCTTTGCAGAAGGACCTTCAGTTGTTCTGCATTGACTGATCAAAGAAAGTCCTTCTTCTGTCAAGTTAGGTGCATTTATTGGACCTGTAATTCATTCAGAGAAGTTTTAAGACTCTGGCTCACTCACATCTTACGACTTCTGATTTCCATACACTGCTGCACCCAAACCTGCCTGGATATCTGATACTTTCAAAATGGTTTCTCTAAGTTCTTCCTTCACCACCAGATTGGCTGCTAACTTATCCAGACAGTTTGATAACAAATATCCAAATTTCCTTTTGCTGACCAAATGACAAATTACGTTTCTCTACATTCCACCTCCAGATTACCATGGATGTGCTTCTTGGACAAATCTTTTATCCGTTACATCCGTGTGACTCCATGGATGCAGTTAGTCTTGCTGTGGGTTCAGTCATCGTGGTCACATCTAGACAAGCAAAGATGATTTCAAATGACTAAAAACTGGCTGTGGTATACATTATCTTCTATTCTATCTGGATAGTCAGTCTTTCATTCTGCATTTTCCTTTTGCTCTCCTCACTTTAGTGTATGACCTGAAATAACATTACCTTAGTACTTGGATCATCCATCTTTATGCACACTGTATTGGCTTTCTTCACCCATTTCAGAGAAAGGCCACGGGCTTCTCCACAGCTTAACTCCATAGCTTGGGCAACTACCTCTGCAAGAAGGTAGATTAGAAGAAGACTAGAATATAATAATGTGGAGGTGCACATCTGCAAAGGTACAGTCTTTCCTCCATATTGTCTTTAATGTTTTCTCATTTATTCAGAGCTATCGCCTGGCTACCACTCGTTGCAAGATGCTTGCTTTCAGCAGTCTACTAGTGCTCTATGACTGATGTAGGGATTTTGCTCTTGCTTTGTTTTGTTTTACCTCAGAACAGTGCTGCCCAGTTGTGCTGGTGTGAAATCGCTGACAGTACAAGCACAGGTATTTCAGGAGTAACTGGGCATCTCCACAGGGAGATCACAAAATACAACACCTCCCCTCTCTCAGAAGGCACTGTATATTTGTAAAGGTGTTAAAGTTTTATGTAGTCTAGCTAGCGACTGTTAATAAAATTGAAAGGCTCTGTAGCCTGTTTATGGTCACCTCGTGGCATGTACGGTCTGTGGTAAGGTCTTAGACCTTGGGGAAAACACAAAATGTATTTCTTGCAGTGGACTGTGACATATATTTTTTGCTAAGTTATCTAAGGACATCTGTAGCAAAAATTAGCATCTGCAGTGTATTCTGTGACTTTATCTTCTCTACTAGGATTTTAAAGCAAAATGCCCTAATTTCTTGGTAACAAACTCCAAATTTTACCCTAAAAATTAGTAATTTTAGAAACTAATCAAAACACAGTTAATCTTTTCCAAGAAAAATATTGAGAAACAGACTTAAAATTCAACAGGGCAGTATCCAAAGCAACTTTTAAAAGTTCCTTAAGTGCAGAATCGAAGTTTGCCTGTGCACTCAGGGGAATGAACACTAATGTCATTTCTGTTAATCTCTGATAATTTTAAGACTGTCTCTAATCAAAGCTTCTTTGACTACAGTGAAACTTCAGTGAGATAGACCTACTCAGGAGCTTGCACTGAAATACCATTAGTTTTCAAATCAGAAAATGGATGTTTTCCTTAATGCCAGGTTTCTGTGGGTTGGTGAGGCTAAGGACAACTTTCAGGCTGGAAAAGCTTCTGTAATTCCTTAATTTTTGTTACCATCGCCGTGCCACTATCCAGCATGGGCAGTATACAGTACTGTTATGGCAGAGCTGAGTTAAGGCACTTGTAACCTGGGAGGGACAGCTCAAGCTCAGAACTTGTGAGCTTTCTGGCTTTCCGTCACAGATCTGATGCTGGGCTGAGGAGTGTCCTGTAGCCACGGACCTCTGAGAGTGTGGTTGGATTTCTTCTTGCCAGCGTTTGGGAGCCATTCAGGAAATCACTCCACCAGCAAGCTGTAGTTTTGCCTGTGGTTTCAAGCTACTATTCTTTGTAGCCCTTTCATAGTCAGAAATACACTTGGTACTTAAGGATGTGTGTGCATACATGTATGTGTATGTGTGTATTTATTCCTGGAAACATTTAAGGTCATGTTGGACGGGGCTCTGAGCAACCTAATCTAGTTGGAGATGTCCCTGGTCATTGCAGGGGGGTTTAACTAGATGACCTTTAAAGGTTGCTTCCAGCCCAAACTATTCTATGATTCTATGATTCTATGATTCTATGATTCTATGATTCTATGTATGTGTTTATGTATTTGCAAGATTTGTTAAGAATCCTTTTAATATCTGCTGTAGATATTTCTCAGCTGAACTCCAGCTTCTGGAGTTCAGATCTACTGGCTAGGAAAAGAACATTTCATCTAGTGACCAGACAGAGTTCAGTGTTTGAAAATCACTGTTGTGTGCTTTTGGCATTTATTACAGTCAATATTACAGTATTACCTCAAGCACAGGTGCAGAATTTGGTCTTGCAGCCATAATGAATTCAGAACTTCTTTTCCTGTTTGCTTAAAAACTCATGCAAGTCAAACTTCTTCCACTGAATAGAAAGCAGATACACCCACATTCAGTCATAATGCACAAGCTATGGCTGCCAACTTTGAAAGGAATTTTTTTTCCCAGTTGAAAGTTGTGTTGGAAGAGTGACCAGGTAAACCTAAGTTCATGTAACAGTTAAGTAAGATTTGGGGATTTAGAAACTTTGTCAGCCTGTACGATACAATAGCATGGGAGTGATGGATTTTTTTGCACTTCCTGTCTTTAGGACTGCTTTTACCCAGCAGAAAAGTAGGATAAAGAGAGCTTATTGCTACATCTTTCCAAACTAAGCTAAATCTGACTGCATTGCACTCCCTGCATACTCACAGCAGCATGGAAGATGTTACCATGAAGCACAGGGAACTGCTCAGCTGTGAAATCTTGCTTGTTCATTTAAATTAATCCAGTTGACGCGGAGAAGCTTTCTGTAGCATTCATCTGCCAAAAAATCCAAGAAATGGAGACTCTTTCCTGTTTACCTTCCATACTTTTAGCTTCATAATCTCTATATTTTAAAAGTGTACTGTTTTCAAAACACTCATTTTCTTTCTCATCCGTTCTCGTCTAACTTGGTTACCTAATCTGCTACAGCCAGTCACTAGAACCTTGAGAAAAACAAGTATTTAAATTATTATCTCTGTTTATGCACTAAAAAAAACAAAACAAACCAAAAAAAGCCTAAGTCCTCATACTGCCTAGACTGTACTCTAATCTTTGGGCCACAATAGAAATTATTCATTATTCAGAATGCTAAAATAACTCTTTCTGGACCTGCAGTATCTGTTAGGTCAATCTCATAAGCCCCTGTTCAGACCTTTGCCATGCTTTCTGTCACCTTTTTAACTTGCAGAATAAATATTGGGCAGGTCCTCCGGCAGGGAAGTGAAGATTAATAGTAAGCCACATAGTTTTGTTGAAGATATTGTCTTTTTGTTACTCAGATTCTTCATTCATATGTCAAGAGCAATAGGAACTTGACAAAACTACAACTCACTTTTCCCATTAAATATAGAAAGCAAAGACTGGACCTGTTCATTTTTCATTTTTGTTTTCTTCAGTCTGTACGGAACGGCTAACTCTTTCCCAGAATAAAACTCCTCTGGCAGCAAAAATATGAGGTCCTCTGTCTTTATCGCAAATAATTTCCCATATCAATAAAAAAAATCAAGGTTTCTGATGGTAATTTACTTACATACAGTTCAACATCTCCTAGAACTTAATTTAACAAATTAAAGCCTTTGGGCTAATAATTCCGTTCTAGTGGACTTGCAGTTTCTGTGCAGTAATACAGGAATTTATTCCATTATTCTCGAGATATTTAAGTGGATTAATATGTCAACTGTTTATAATTAGTAATACTGATATGGGGGTTTTTTGGTGGGTTTTTTTTTTCCAGTAACAGCTAGATTTCTAAAGTAGTTTTTTAACTCTGCTCAGTTCCAAATTAAGGAGTCCTAATAACTTTTCTCAATTAGCAGCTGACTAATATCAAGTCTATACTTTACGTGCACTTACAGAATTCAAACTTGTGGCAGAGTCTTGTTCTTAATTGGGAATACATTCCTGGATCAGTTGAATGTAAGTCCTGGAAATCAGAATGATTTTTTATTATCTTATGATTTTTTATTTTGTATGACATAGCTACTATAATGGTAGCTGAGGAAGGTATATATCACAGGAGACTGAGACGTATGTGGGTAAACAGTTGTGGAGGTGCAATAATAATACCAACAGAAATAACAGTATCATGTAATCAAATATTATGCATATAATAAGAGTACCAAGCAAACCCTTTTTTTTTCCTTCCCATTTATTGGTACCAGTTCTAAATATGGAACAAAAAAATTGCCTCTAGATTACCAAACTAAAGTAGACCTAAGAGTACAGGAACATTATTACATTATTATTATTACATTATTACATGGGTGGGAAGCCGTATTGTGTGCATATGCATTGTGATTGATCATTTTTGTGCGTCTGTCAAAAAAAAATTCTCAGTGAAGGAAATTTTTTAATAAAATTAGTGTAGCTATGACCTTAAGGTAAATTACAAATCAACTTTGTAGTCCTTTCTGTCCCAAAAGTATGTATGCCTTTAAATTGTTTGAGGGAAAAGTAAGAGACAGTTCTTGAATTTATATATTTTTTAAAAGTCCTCAGAAATTTTATTTGGAGTCACACTCTCAGTGAATTTTGTCACCATTATCTGGCACGTGGTCCAGGTGGGAACAGAGAGACCTATCAGGGATTACAAAATCTTAAACCTTTTTCCTCTTCCACTGGAACAAAATTTGAACTTTTTTTGGAAGACAGCTAGAGTTTTATTAATTATTTGTGTAGAAAAAGCTATATGCTGCTATGTAAAACATATTTGAACACTGATACAGATATTGAGTTGCATGGCGAAGGAAGGAAAGGCAAAATAAGAAAAAAGTATCAAAACTGACAGCCTTGGACTTGCAGCATGAAAGCTAGCATTTCACCACTTGGTGTCACTGTAGCATCTGATGTTTGTAATTACTTGCCCATGATGTTGCCGTCGGGTTTTTTCGTTTGAGGCTTTTTTTTTTTTTTTTTT
>VZSF01003936.1:28585-99199 GCA_013398295.1 Chionis minor | reverse complement strand
GGTGAGGGAGATTCTCCTCTCCCTCTGTTCTGCCCTGATGAGGCTGCATCTGGAGTCCTGTGTCCCGTTCTGGGCTCCCCAGTTCGAGAAGGACAGGGAACTACTGGAGAGGCTGCAACGAAGGGCCACAAAGTAGGAGACTGGAACATCTTTCTTACGAGGAAAGGCTGAGGGAGTTGGGTCTCTTTAGTCTGAAGAAGGAGGGATCTGAGGGGGGATCTCATCAATGTTTACAAATACTTAAGAGAAGAGTGCTGGGAGGAGGAGGCCAGTCTTTTTTCAGTGGTGCCCAGTGATGGGACAAAAGGTAACGGGCACAAACTTGAACACAGGAAGTTCCATCTGAACATGAGGAGGAACTTCTTTCCTTTGAGGGTGGCAGAGCACTGGAACAGGCTGCTCAGAGAGGTGGTAGAGTCTCCAACTCTGGAGACATTCCAAACCTGCCTGGATGCCATCCTGTGCAACCTGCTCTAGGTGAAGCTGCTCTGGCAGGGGGTTTGGACTAGATCATCTCTAGAGGTCCCTTCCAACCCCAGTGATTCTGTGATTTTCCAGCCAGTCTGTCTGATCAGAATTTGTGTCTGGGATGTGTTATGGGCAGTCATGATTATTGTTCATTTTGTCCAGACTTCATCAGGACTCCTAACATATGATATATCCATAACAGATTCAGATCTTCAAACATTTTTTTGGTCTCACAGGTACTTGCAACAAATGCAAAAAATACATCTTACACAAATAATTTCTGAGTACACTCGTCCCTCCTAAATGTACCTAGATAGAACTCCCTAGAAGGCATCAAAATAAATGGAGTAATCCTGCAGTATGGTGGTTGAAGAAGGAGTTAGCTTGAAGCTCTCATCCCTCACCTTCTGAAGCAATGCCAACACAATGCCAACAACAGCTTTTTTGGCTCTCCTAAGGCAGGAGATGACTGGGTTACACTCTGATCCACTGTTTCCACCAGGTCACGGTGACCAATACTTGTGCAGTAAAAGTTAACAATTCCAAAACATTTGAAGTCCTAAAAACAGATGAATCAACCATTCTCAACCTAATAGCCTAAATCAAAAAAAAACCCCTCTGTTACCTATGAATATACTTTTCAATGCTTGATATGTCAAGCAGTATTTTTGGTTTTTGGCTGGTGCCATTTGTCTTTCAATGAAGCTAACTCATTTTCTAACATGCTCTCTTACATTACTTCACTCAAAAAGGGCGAAGGAACTTTTCAGATGATGCAAATGCTCCTAATTTCACTGGAGCCACTGAATGACTTTAATTATCTGTATTAGCCAGGGCTTTCAGTGTAGCTTCATATTGATGGCACTCATGAATTATAATTTCTAATGGAACGTGTTTGAAGTGAAAGGAATTTGAATAATTAAAAAGATGAGCTGACATAGGTTTTCACTTAAAAAAATAATCCTCTGGAGTACTTTACTTCAGAATTCCCTCAAATGAACTGTTGACTACTTCATAATTTACACTCAGATCGTTACAAGCTCGTTGCTCATCATTAAGAGTAAAAATATTGCCAAGGAACAAAACAATCAGGCAGAACAAAGAAAAGTAAACAACACATAGTTCATATTTATTAAGTAAAGATCATCAAATATGAGTTACTGTTAACACCTGCAGTTCTTTCCTTTCATGAAAGAAAAAGGAAGGTTTTGAATGGGAGGAGTGTTAACTGGAAAAAAAAAAAATCTAGGATGGGAGAGAACAACATGTAAAATTGAGGTACAGCTGATAATGTTATTGCATAAAATGAATTACATCTGAAGAGGTTCCTTGCTTTGTATTATGAACAATTTCCTATAAGCTCACTTTGACAGTTTAAGCTAATTTAAAAATTCCCACTGTGCTGATACAGCCTTTATGTTGAGTCAGATGTTCTCCCTTTTTCCTTAGGCAAAATGAAAACACAAAGCTACAGTTTTAATTGTTCTTCTGCAGTAACGCAATTGTGTTTACACAATTGACTGAGGTCAATCAACCACCCTAGGAGATATAGTGCAATGTACAGGATAGATAATAAAGAGAGAAAACGTACATCTTAAGTTCCATGAAGACTTAAAGAGCCTTCTTTCCATGGCACTGAGAAATCCACTGACAGTTAACTCTTTTTTCAGATTTCGTTTTCAATACATTTTTAGCAAAAAAATTGTGCCTCAACAATAACAAAAGAGTGAAAAATATTTATTATTCCAAATTGAATTACAGGGACAACTCAGTGCCCAGTTTAAAAATGGTAAGTGTCAACAGCCAGAAATGAGATTTGTATTTTGTAGGCATGATACAATTTTTATACAAGGATTAAACAACTAAGAATTAGCCTTCACCCTGTTCTTGAGGTATTTTTGTTTTACACATGAATTGATTTATAGAAAAGCTTCCTGATCCAAAGAAGTTTGTATGGGTACATTTTCAATTACTATTAAATCTTGCTTTTCATCTTTTCAACATGTTATTTTATCCCACCACATAACCTGAACAATCCCATTACACACTGCACTCATTTTTACATGTCCAGTTTTTCATCATTATTCTGAATCCCTTATGCCACGACCTTGTTCTTTATCTAAGCAAAATGCTGGAGTTTGTTGCCAAAGACGATCCACCTCCCTAATTAACAAGAATCCAGATTTTACAGTCCAATGAATGCCTTTAATTAAGAGAAGTGAAAGCAGTATACATTATTTTCTAATGTAGCTGATTTAGAATGGTTTAACAGACCACGATTTAACTTTGAAGTCTTTTATCTATTGATTAATACCTACCAATCCTCTTCATTCTCTTCAGCTGGCCTAGAGCATTTGTCGGTTAATGACTAAGAGTCACACTGCATAATCCCACGTCTTTTCCTGCGCAAGAAGCCAGTGATCTAGAGATTCCAATTTTGTTTGTTTACTAAATTATGTAATCTCTACAGTCAAGCATAATTGAGTGTGAAAAGAGTCATAGTTGCTTTCTGAAACTAGAGATCTGGAGGACAAAGTAAAGACAAGCCTTATCTGAGGACTGATAAACTACGTCTGAGCACTCAAGGGCAAGGAGCAGGGAAATAAAGGAAGGAAAGCAGTCTCTAGGTATATTGTTGAACTGGACTGAAAGACTGCAGAATGGAGATATTTCTTCAATGTGTGATAAAAGTCTGTTTAACAGCTTCTGAATTTTCTGAGTTGGAATGTTACTTCTATAGGAACTTCTAGTTGATAATTTGGATTAGACTGCCAAGTAAAGGACTGATTCAGAGGACCTGTCTAATGAGACCAATATATTTTATAAACAATATCCACTTTTCTGTAAACAGTTGCTGTATGCTTTTGTTTTCAGCTCTTACAGTACAGGTTCAGAAAAAACCAGAAATAAGTAGACTACTCTTGTTGAGTCTTCACTACATCTTATTTGCCTGAATGCACCTTGGGAGTTTAGATGACGAGCCTAACATGCTTTTGGAAAACTCCTCTTTAATTTTATGAATGGAACCTGATATGCAAACTACAGTCACAGGACATAACAGTAACCGTACCCCTCAAAAACGTATTTTGCCATTTACAGTGCTTTAAAAGTAGGTGGGTAAGCAGTGTTATTTCAGTGAATTCCTCTGAATGTAACGGTTCTTTGACAGTATTAGACTGGAGAGGGCACTATGCTATTTAATAATAACCCAACATCCTTATGTTCAAAAAAATTCCCTAGCTAGATTTCTTAGCCTAATACAGGTCAGAGAGAGGAACTGGGACACCTGGGACAGTGTTTTAACCTATAGTTGGCTCCTAGTATCTGATACCAAGAGTCAATCTGGAAGCATGTGTAGACTAAGAATTTTCAATTCTTTCTTTATTCAGGCTGAGACATGAAACTCAAAAATCACCAATATCCACACGCAGTACTGCTTTGAAATGAGCACATTGCTAAGGTCTGAACATGAAAACTTGATGTTTTCAAAGTGCCTTCACTTTCTATTTTACTATAAATATGAAATTAAGTCAAAATACATTGTGTGGGGAATTGTGGAGCCTCCATCACAACAGGAGAAACTTCTAACTGGAGTAAAAGACTGCAATAAAACTGTTGGCTAATCCTGCCTTGAGGTGTCAGGTAGCTGACTTCCAGGGATGTGCTGGTAGAAACCATTTATCTTTTTACAGCTCAGCATTGTACAGCAAAAGTGCATATTTTTGTATAACATGACTATCAGGGTCACTTTCATTCAAGCTATCCTAGTGAAATGCTCTGAGGAGAGGGAGCTTGGAATGTATCAACTTATTTTCAGAGCGGTATGCACCATACCCTTACAAATTTCCTTAAAAAGCCTTGTTTCATTTTGTGTTGTTCCTAAACTCTATTGAAATCTAACAGAAGAATCGATTTTGTTGGCTGTGGGCTGGGAAACTAGATGAAGCCAGATGTTTTCAGATTAATTTAAAATTCAGTACTGGTTTGGGCATTCAACATAAGACTGCCTTTAAGGTTCAGACACTGATGTAAAAGTGCTGAAGCTATGTGCGCTGCAGTCATGAGACAGACCGACTAAATGATTTTTGCTGCACATGAGATGAAGTCACCAGTGACCATGTCGTGTCTGAAGTCTTGTGTGGCAAGTTCCTTCAGGCTTTCAGCAGCCTCCAAAAAAGAAGTAGAAATAACCTTTCACTAGTTCTGGCTTTCACATAAGAATAAGCTATTGCACTACTCAAGTTCTTTCTGTCAAGCCATAAGTTTGAGCCCAATTTCATGAAGATTTCCTCTTATTAGACTAGATGGCACATCTTTCTTAGCTTCTCACTGCTTGTTTGAAGTTTCACTCTTCTGTGGTTCTTTTCATTATTATAAAACACATTTTATGTATTTTGATAGTAGTACTCTGCATCTTGTAGATATGAAGTAAAAAAAAAATATTCAGAGTGCTTAAAAGTGTATAATTTGTAATCTGTTAGGAGACGAGAATGGTGAGTTTCCAATGTGATCATAAGAAAAATTGGTATGATAATTCATGGGTGTAAAACCAAAGAATTTTCACTTTCACCACCTCTATTTTTAATTAAGACTGTTGCAATCAACTGAGTATCTGCAGAGATTTACTAGCAAGGTTTAGAGACAAAAGAAATGTCTTTTTTTGACTATCTGTTACAGCTGGAAAAAATAGTCACATTTTCATGAAAGCAGGCTATTTGGGCTGGAAACGGATGCAGAACATTTAAAAGCCAAATAAAGTCTAAGAAGAGTCACTCTGAAGTTAACCTGCTTCCATTTACCGGGTAGTGTGAGTGCTGAACGATCTTAATGGTGGATCGGGCAGTGTACTACCAGGGATGAGGCTGAGGATACTGTGGGCTCTGTCCCTATAACGAATGCCATACTTCACACCATAACCTGTTATTGTAAATTTCTATATGTATGCTAGAGTGGTGGAAGGCCTGCTTTGGTTGGGAGGAGATTGTTAGTGATCACTGTAATAAAAGGGTAGCTTTTAATAGAAGTGTCTTTATATAATTTTGCTGCGGTTTATGAGATTTCACTCCTAGGTGATTAGTATAAGCTGACAGGGATGCTGTTTTTTGATCTTTAAGTCAATTGGTGAGGTACTTGTTGTGTTTTGTTGTTGTTTCTTTTTCCTGGCCAGTTATAAATGCAGGTCCAATGCACAGACTTCTCTGTTCTTCAAGGTGTTCATAACTTTCGATGCATTTGTGAACTTCCATTGCCAAGGCTCATGAAACAGAAAAATCCTCTCAGAATAAAAAAAATAAATCCTGCATTGAAAACATAGCATTAACAAAATTTAATGTCAATAGTTATAGTGTTAATTTTCAACAACTAGTTTTGCAATTGTTTACAACAGTATGCGTGAAAGGTTGCATTAACAGAGATAAAAACATTCTTACGATGTGTCAATAATAATACCGTAATTTTTTATGTTGATATTCTTGCTTAACTTTTTAAAAGGGTTTTTTTTCTGAATGAAATGTTCCAAATGAACATACAGCCCTAAAATACAGTGTCTGTGAGACTTAATAAATACTTTTTTTTTTCCAGAAACAAAGAAATCTTGTTGCCTTAAATGGAATGTATCATTATCATTTGTATGGTGTAACTCATGGGACTGAAAATATATATGAAAGTAAATTAATGGCACAATTGTTAATGACCAAAGTTAAAACACATAGAAAGAGTAGACTTTGACATGAAATAAATGTCTTATATTAACTGAATAACTGAAACTTAATACAGTTTTCAGTATAAATACTGTTGGTGAAGCTTTGTGGTTAATCTGTGATTAAGTTTCCTTCACTGCTGCAGATATTCTGAAAAGAAGTTCACAGAAAAGAAGTATGAAGCCGGGTATATTAGTAAATAACTCCATGTGAGGACATTTTAGGATGCTCCCTGTTTTTAACAAGATCAGGACAGGATGCAGTTTTCTTGAGCTAGTACTACTGTATGGCATTAAAAGAATGCACGGAATACCTTTTAATGAGCCTCAACATTTAAGAGTCCAACTCATTGCTACAGGATATTGGTGAGAAAAAAAAGCTCAATAGATTCAGAAAAGGTTTAGAGAAATTCACAGAGGGCAGTTGCATCATGGATTCGTGAATGCGACAGTTCAGATGCACTTCCAGTTTAGAAATCCCTTTATGGCCAGAGCTAGGATGATTTTGCTGGAGGAAAGATGATTCCATGTTTGTTCTTTTGCTTCTACTCTTTTCCTAAGAGTCAGGCCCTGACAATTGACTGATAATGAGCATGGATGTGCATGTGGTCTGACCCAATGCATCCTCAGATCATACATATGTTTTATTTTTGTATTGTAGAGGATTGAAAATTAGTGGATTTTACTTTCAAGACAGACTTTACTGAGACAGCAGTTTTCCAACTGCAGTGATGAATCTCTAAATTACTAGCTGTGATCAATTATACTGTGAGTATAATTCTTCGAATAAGAAATAAGGATTTGGAAATGCAGCTTTATCCTGTTTCTAACTTCTTCATCCCCAGATGGTATCTTAAAGTTCCTTGGTTAATAGTGACCATATTATTAGCCTTTCCTCAATGATGCATTGACAGATTTATTTATTCTGACAAACTAATAATGCAGAGTACAGTAATATATAAAGAGGGCAAATAAAAGCTTTGTTCTCTGATGTGTAACACCCAGACAGCAGCCTGGGTCTAGAAAATAAGAGTCTCAGGTCTGTCTTCAGAAGTCTGCTCTCACTGCAAGTGGGGGGCCTGTTAAATCAGCGTAATGCTTCCGGAAGTACTGCTTTAAGAAGTTATAGGAAAATGGAAAAACTATGAAAGTGAAAAACAAATTGTGAACAAAATCACCCATCCATACTGCTGTCCAAAGGAGGATAGTGGTTTATGTGAGGCTTCGGGAACAGCATTATGCCTCCCTTCACACGGCTGCAGCCACGGAGATAGGATCTGACAGCCTGAGCTACAGCAGCGTAATGCAGGTTTTCATTCTTTCTGTTTGTTTAGAAATTCATCCCCTTGTGATGATGCCAGCAATATTGATAGTGCCGCATTGACAAAGCAGGGAAAATAAAAGCCTGATTTTCTAGCAGGCAAATCAAACCATGCAACAGATCTTTGGATAGTGGCCCTACATTTTACCTTTTCCTCTCTTGCAATCAATACGCTTATCTCACCATGACTGCAATCCTAACACCACAGGTGCTCTGAGCAGGAAATTCAGCTGTCAAATTCATCTTGCTGTTTTACAAAAGGCCTGCTATCTGTTCTTTACAGATACTTCCCAAGCTTTTTGTTGTCCTTGGGCTTATGTTACCATTACGTAAGAGTTAGAGTACCATGCACATATGGGTTATGGAGCTGTGCCATCCATGCCAGCAGTAGTCTTCATCTAGCAGGTTCTAACCATGGATTTAAAAATAAAATCAAACGCTGTGCAAATGCTTTATATATTTTTGTGTGTATGTGTGGAAAAATTATTAGAGAAAGGATTTTTTTTTTTTAAATTAACAAAAGCTAAGGGTTCTACATAGTGTAGAAAAGAGCATTGTACCTCATGACAGAAATTGCAGACAGAGTACAGACAAGGTCAAGAGTGCATGTCACGTCGGAGTGAAGTGCTGTACTATATATTTTGTGAGTGCCTGTAATAGAAACATTAAAAGATGGGGAATAACAAGAGAGCACTCTTTAATGCCTTCAGAGAATCTCATCTGAAGAGAACTAGGAATAACATAGACTTTTCTAATACAGCCATTTAAATAACATTAGATTAACATAACATCAAAGATCTCCACGCATTAAAAAGCGCTTTCAGGACAGCTAGATTTCCTGACTATCAAAGACTTGGAGACTAAAAGTTGCATGTCACACCGTTTAGAAGAACTAACTAACTTTCTCCAAAATACATTTTTAAACTCGGGAGGAGCAACTATCTGAAATTTCCAAAACAACAGGAATAAATATTCCTGACTGTTATAAGTAAAATATTTTTCATTTACCTGAATGGAATTCCACTATTCTGGACCAGGTGGTGATCTCTGGCCATGGTAGTTACGATTAGCCCTAAAAAAGAAAAAGCGGGGGAAAAAAGCAAGTAAAAAGTCCCAAATCATAAAAAGAGGTGTGAGAAAGCAGAGATACTCTATTTATCAGTTTATGTGGCTGAGGAAGGTTGTCTGAGCAAAAAGAAATTCACATTATCCTGCAGTGGCCAACAAGACAAAAGTAGACCTGCATGGTGGAAACTTCTTCCATAAAGTGTGACTACCATTAATCCTTACCATCTCCTGCTTCTCTTTTGCTAGCTGTCAATTACTAGCTAGTCAAATACCCACTGATACTAAAAACACATCATGCTAGAGAGCTGGTGGGTGAGTCACTAACATGTTGCTCAGACTTCCCTGTCTGTAAAACCATGACCTGTCTCCCAGTTGGTTTCTCTTTTTGGTTCTGAATATTTATGCTTGCAGAAATCTCAGGATGCTTCATTTTGGATAAGCAAGATCTCACTATTGAATTTACCAGGCATACATCTTGAGTTAGGGTCCTCATATATGTATTTCCCAACTTGGCTCAGTGTCTCGCCCCACTCAGACCTGCTCAGAAGAGGTGGGGAGCCGTCAGATGGCGACTCAGATTCGCAAATTCCCAGCAGTGTGGACTAAGGTGAGACAACTCTCAAGGTCCATACACAAACATTTATTAGCTTAACTACGTCCATGATAATTGGTTAGGTATATAACAAACTGTGGCAAGCAGTAAAGTACACCTTGCATTACTTAACAACAGATACACAATGGATTATGGCAAGCAGTACTTAATGGATATACAATGAATTATGGTCAGCAGCAACGTATGCCTTGCATTACTTGCTTAACTCTTTTAAGAGAAAGGAGAAAATAGGGGGATAAAAAGAGATAGACAGAGGTAGACAGATCACCGGTCCTGGTTCCAGTGTTGGACCAACCAATGGGGTGGAGTGAGTCTTCTGTGTATCTCCCAGGACAAAAGAAGAAGTCGTTGTTAAGCTTCAAGAGTTCTTTGAGCACAAGGTCTTCATTGTCCAGACTCCACCTTGCCCACCCAGCGGCTACAGCTTCATTTCAAGGTACTTGTGAGTGTTTGAGACATTCAGAGATATTCCAAAGGCCTCCACCCTTTCCTCTTGTCTCTCCTCAGACTACTTCTCTTAGTCTTTGTTTGCAGTTGTCTCTTATGCTCAGATACCTTTTAGTGTAGCTCATTAATTTAAAACACAGATCACCTGTAAGCGTAACAGAGATACAAGCTTGCACTTGCTGTTTTTTCTCTCACATTCACCTCCTCTTGTCCCCAGAAATTTTCCATTTATTGTCTGTTCCTTCTTAGTATATATTACAGGCATCCAAGCAATATGCTACATCGGTATCACATACACAAGAAATCGACCTACTACTGCAATTTGTAGCCAGTAATCTCAGGTCCCCCTTGGGGAATTTCAGCACCAGAGAAAAAAAAGTGGTTTTTAACTCTTTTGATCCAGTAACTATGCAGCTGTAGAGTGGAAGATTCTTACCCTCTTAGCTTTCTGAATATTTTGGTCAGGAGTAGGCAGCAGACAATTCTCCTCCTGTGTAGATTAGGGTGAGACTAATTGCATTACATTTAATGTCTTGTTAAGACTTATTGAATGAAATGGTCCAGGTAATTTTCTTTCTCTTTTGTTTTGAAATCAGCTCTATGGTAACAATAAAGATGGACTGAGATAGAAGATTAGTCAGAGAATGATGAATAAAGGAAAAATACATTCCAATAAACCTTCTCCCCTCCAGCCCTCTCTTTCCTTACTCTTAGTTTCCCAAAGTAAATACGTAGCTGCTAATACTAAAGAAATGTCTCCTTGGTAAAAATCATAGAAAAAGTTGGGTCTAAGAGACCGCTGGAGTTCGTCTTGTTCAGCGTCCTCCTTGAAGGTGTCATAATTTCAATGTTAGATCAAGCCACTCGGGGCCCTGCCCAGCAGGGTTTTGAGACTGTTTGAAACAACATGCTGCAGTGCTTAGAACATCAGTTGAGTGTTTACTCTACCTCAATGCTATTATATGAAATGATGTTGATAGTGTCACTGTGGCTTTGACTGATAATGTAGGCAATCTCTCAGGGAGAGACCATTACAGTATTTACAATCCTCTTCTTCCCAGGAAAAAAGGCCCTGTCTACCAAATACAAATCTTTAGTAGTTACACTTGTCATTAATGACAACAAATACCCAGCTCTCAAGTGGTATTTTCAATCTAAAATTTCCCTTAATTTCCTGATAGTCTTGAGAGAAAGATCTTCAACCTGAAGGTGTGTGTTTATACATCCATCTCACACACCACACCCACATGGCTGTGCCATTTATATCTCATCCCAAGTTATTTCTTACACAGATATCCAGAGTTGGAAAATACATGTTTTCCATGCCCTAATCTGGCAGAAATTAACCTCAGCTGTCCTGAAATCAAAAGAAATAACTTTACATCATCTTTTCAAGGAAAGGCAACCAGAATATTCGAGGCAAAAATTAAAAACATTCATGTTGCAGTTATCCCAGTGTTAGCTTGTGTTGAACTGCAGTCAAACACACAAAATTATTAGAGGGATTCCATGCGTCCTCTATAAAAAGCATTTCAAAGGCCTAGTACAAAATAGCAGAACAGAACTGCAGTTTCTGTCTCACTGAATTTCACTTCAAGCAGGCCTGGTCAGAAAATCCCAAAATCTCAGGGGAAAGCTATTATTATTTCATATTCGGGTCATCGGTAACAATAAAGCATCTACAGGTCTCCATAGCTGCTGTAAATTGCAAGTCTAGTGACACTTATGTAGGCTTACCACCTGCAGTGAATTTTTTCTGAACTGCCTTCTCAGAACTGTAGTCGGTGTGGCTGAGGTATGAGAAGGGACAAATTTCAATTTGCTGATTCAGAAATGAGGTCTCTTTCATACACAGACAAAAACCAAACCAAACCAAAACAAAAAACCAAAAAAACCAGCAATACAGCTAATTTCCAACCTGTAGAACTCTGAGTGGTTCAAATTTGTTTAAGTTTCATTACCTTGGCCATAATATACCATAGAAACACTTATTTTCACAGAGAAATCTGAAGATGAGAAACAGATACATTGCCACTGTGAAAAAGAGGAGTAAGGGAAAGCATTTCAGCAGCAAGCAATTAAGGGTATTGTTAGCCAGGGAACGAAGAGCCCATCTACACGAAGCAGATATGCAGGCACTTCTTTATTGCAGTGCTAGGGGTAATTTCTACAAATCAAGCACACCCCATGATGATTTCACCGGTACATTTATACACAAAACCTACAAGGTAGTACTCTCCCAGTTACAATGATTGGTTAGTGATTTGCATATAATTATAATATCTGCTGTGTCGTTCTCTTCTCTTACGGCGCTTGTGCAGAGGAAGGGTCTTCGGCTGGGCAAGGGTCTCCTTGACCCATGGGTGTGTTTTTTAGGATTATAATGGAGGCAGTTCACTTCAGGACACCTTAAAAGTAAGGTTTTGTTGCCAGGTTGGCTGGCTAGATATCTGTCTTGCCAGGTTGTCAGATAACTCATCCTATATACAATAGACCCCAGGTCTTCTCTGGTTATGGTCTAGAGAGTAAGGACTAAGGCCAACATGGTCCAGAGAATCAGGCCTTCAAGCAACGCAGCATTAGGTTTCAAGCAGCACAGCAACCCCTACATCATTGGTTAATAAGTGCTAACATAATGCTAACATACAGGCTAACTTCTTAAAATCAAGGTGTTGCTATAGCTAATGTTTCACAAACAAACACAAAACACAGAAAGATTCAGTAAAACTTAAGATAACCTGCAAGAATTCTGTGATCCTGTGGTATGTGTCCTCTAATGACAGAATAACCAACATAAACAACAGGGGATGAAGTTTGCAAGGATTAGAATTGTATGACCCATCTGTAAGTGACTGAAATACCCGTTTAGAATCCACCAAACATGAAATCTGAGTTTTAATGGTTATTCCAGCCGAAGAGCAAAGCCATAATGAGCTGCATTCAACTAGTAGATTTTGGCACTGGTTCAGAGTAATTTCATCCAATTATATTTAGATGAAGTTTTCCTTTTGAAATGCAATGTTTAATCTAAACCAAAATTAGATTTCCCATTTAAAACTGATAATTCGTCTTTCAAATAGCTATTAGGAGCAACACGGTTCAGTTGGCTGATTTTCTAATAGGCTTTTAAGGAACAGAATTAGTTTCTCACTGTTATGGAATTTGCATTGAGATATGTCTTACAGTATCATGATGGTGGTGATGGCAGTTTCTAAATAAACTAGTTGAATGTTTATACAGGAATGGCATCTAAATAAATAAAGCAAAACAATAGTTTCAAAATTACTTCTCATCTGAATATTCTGTGAGCTTGTGTTTGAAAGATTATGATAATGAGATCCTGTAGCTGGAGACAACTTTTATAAAATTCAGATATGGTTCTCTTAGGACTTGTCCTTTTTGAACAACTTCAAGCAGGTCTAGGTTTACGGTTCAAGGTGGGATCTATCCTGTGGAAGAAATATTGAATAGACTATTTTTCTAATGGATAATTACTGCAGAAATAATGACCACAAAATTATGATAAGGGTGTCAAGCTTGATTTCCTAAGTTTAGATCTTTGAAGAGAGAGGTATGCTACATTATAAAAGAAGCACACCACTGTTGGGCAAAATGCTACTAGTACAGCTGCAAAGACTACCTTGTAGTAAAATGAAATTTTCAATTGCCATGATTAGGTGAGAGAATAAATTTATGAAGAGTATTTAAAGAGTATTGAAGGGTAAAAATTATTGGTGCTTGTTTTCCAGGAGACACAAGTGACTTGGTATATTTTTGGATGTTACTCTTCAGAATATCTTTCTTATTCTTACTGATTCTCACTGAAGCCAACATATAGAAGCAGTGAATCTTTGTGGGAATTGGTTTGGTTTTTTTTTTACTTCCTGTAGCACATTTCAAACCTGGAGCCCCTGGATAATATCTGTATTGTAATTCAGAAAATGATTTTGTAAAGGACTCCCGATTAATTTATTAAAAAAAATAAATTTGAGGCTAATATTATATAATCAGATTTTAGACCAATACCCACACTGACCACTTATATAGAGTGCTAGTGACTAAAATCAGATGTGTATAGCTTAAGAATAATTCTCTTAGACTTTGATTCAGTGGTCTACCCTGCTGACATTTTGAGGGGAAGGAGGAACAGCAGGTAATTTGGTGTAGAAATTACGGTGTTTGCTTGTCATTTGGTGTTGTTGTGCTGCCCCTTTTTCTAACTTGGTATATTACTGCTCTTCCTACATTTTGCTTGTCATCTGGCTGGAACTGCTCTAGCTGGTCATACCCTTGGAAGTTATTTCACATCTTAAATAACTTGTCATAGTGGAAGAAATACAAGAGGGCAGAATAAAAACTTCATGACTTGCACCAGGGTTAGGGAGCAAACTTTTTTCTTTATCATAAAAAAATTCTGTTGGAGATAGGAAAAAGAAATAGTATTCCCACCTGGCAAGTGGCTGCAGCAAAAATCTGCTAACATCTTGTGAAAATCCAAATATGGTCTTTGATATAGCTGCTAGACAAGTTCCTAGGCTTTTCACAGCATATTTAGATTATATATGTGAAGGTGTATCTCATAAAGTGAATCCCCAAGACTGCTGGCTGATTTGTATTCTGGTTTTTCCTTGCTCGTATTGTTTCTTTCAAAAAAACCCTTTTCATAAAATACATTTCTACTAAATGCTTGAAGTTTGTTGTTGCCTAGTTTTCTCAAAACATTGACATCCTCTTCAATCTGAGCTGCTAATCACACAAACAGCTACACAGTTCTTTTTCTACTGGGGGTGTTTGTAGGAAGGGATGCATGTGATGGTAACGTGGCTTGAAGCAGCAAAGATTAACTTGCTTTCAGCACATACTGCATCTACTAGAGAAGAGTCCAGCCCTTGGCATCTTACCAGTGGCTCTTGCTTATGTGTGAGAGAAGATGGCAATTTCTGTCCTCTCCTGTGTTCTGCAAGCTTAAATTTCCTTTGTGGATAGTCAGTGCGTGAAGATGGTTGGTTGCATTCCTATTGGCAACAGATGGAAAACAACCAGCACAGATTCAGCTGTACGGAGAAGATACTTAACTAAGTATATACAAATAAATTCCATCTTAAGAAGCACTTCACAGTCTACTTCCTTCTCTGTAGAAGGTTTTCTGTTAGCATTACCTCTGTCAAAAAAATCCCCTTCTTCAGCAGGGGTCCTCTGGGCAAACAGGAAGGCAAACACTGTGAAAGCTACATATTCAAATGCGCTCTGGTTTGTATTCCAGAAACTTCATCCAATGTCAGGTCACTGAAAGAAGCTGAAGACCCTCTCGGCCTCTGCATTGATGATTTCTGGCTGGAAGAATGCTTTGTTTATTTTACCGTTTAAGAGATTCGCTCTCTTTGCCGTTCTTTTGCGATACAATTGCAGAAATAAACTTCTGGTCTGCTCTAATTGAAGTTGTATGTGCGTCAAAACTTTGTGCAGAGCATGTTCACACATCATGCTGTATATCTTTGATCTGTTTATAGCAAAAAATACTTCTAGAGAAACCATTTCCCAATAGTCTGGATGGGAGTGAAGTTATGTGCCAAGGAGGCTAGGCTTTCTCCTTCTCGATGTTCACTCCCTCTTCCCCCTCACTCTCCCAGAATAAGTCCCATCAAATGACTGAAATGGATATCCCCTTCCCTTCCCTTCCCTTCCCTTCCCTTCCCTTCCCTTCCCTTTTTAACAGCAGGAATAAATGCAAAAAACCTGACTTGCAGTGATGAACTGAACACCTATAAGCTAGGGAGAACTTTACAACAAAAGCCCATCACAGAATCTGGCAGCTGAAAGCTTCAGGAGGTTTCATATGTACATTTGTAATTATGTAATAGAACAATTTTACATCTCAGAAAAGCTTACTTGTGTCTAACTGTTGACAGAAAAATAAAGTGAAACATTGTTGAAACAAGGAAGGAGCAAAGGAGGTACAAGTTGACAATATTTTGAGAAACTAACCTAGGCTGTTATAAATAGCATGTCTGTCCGTGTAGTGATATTGGTGTAGTTAGATCTTGCACACAGGTGTGTAAGGCAGAAATCTCTATGCCTCCTATAACCTCCATGTTTTAATGTGCACCACCCCTTTGTAGGAGCCAAAAAGCATCCACAGAAAAATGCAGCAGAAAAAGTTACTTTTGCCATGACGATAAGGTTCAGGAATAGTGGTGCATAATGCACACTGCAGCTCTTGGTTCCCCTTGTGGCCTTTGACTCCCTCCTCCAGAAAGGCAATTTAATAGCCAGGTAATATTTCAAGGACTGAAAATATTGATGGGACAACGATAATAAAACACTTTTATTGTCTGACTGTATCTGTAAGGAATTTCAATTTCTTACAGCCTGTGCCTGTGCCAAGTTGTCATTAGTGCTTGTTCCACTGAAATCAATAAGCTCCACCAAGAGAAAAGAAGTTATTCCCCATTTTGAGATGAAGGTAACTACTCCTACTCAAAGAAAGAACACAACTTTTCCAAGGTAAAAAAAAAAAAAAAAAAAAAAAAAGAAAAAAAAAAAAGGCAAGAGAAACCACAAGCAAAATCAGCAACTGGAGACAGATCTTCATCCTCAGGACAATGCTCCAGTTTGTAGTTCAAACTGGCTCTCAGATCCTTCTTTGGCAATTTGTATATGCCAAGAAGAAGAAATAGGAGACAATGGAGGATTGATGGGCTTCTAAAAATATGGGGCTGTTCCTGTATGTTTAACCAAACGCCCATGCTGCTCATTGTACCTGCTCAGTGGTGCTTGTTATGCTGTTGATTGCCAAGACTGTTAGCACTAGATAAAAAGTAGCTTTTACTACTAGTGAAGAGCTTCTGGTATGGGTTAGCAGTCCCATTGTGGTCCTCACCATCTCTTCCTCTGCCCCAGGTATTTATTTTTTCAAAGACCAAGAATATAGGAAAAAAAAGTTAAAAGAGATTTTTTTTTTTTTTTTAAATTATTTTCTTTATGGAAATGAACCAGCAGTTTATCAATCAGAGGCTGCTCTGGGAATCTTCAAAATATTACACTGAGGAGAAAGAATGGGCCGGACAGGCCAAGATACTGCAAAGGCAACTGTCACTTTGCTGCAGAGATTGTAAGTACACACTAGTATTTCACAGTGAGAAATCTCTTGACTGATTCTTTTGAACTGTGAAGTATAGGTGGCATTACAGTAAATGAATACAATGGGTTATTGTTACAGGATGTATATCCATATTTCACGTTCGTAAGAGGACTTTGTTTTCAACTGCTCTAAGTGTATTAGTCAGAAAGTCCAGGCATAACCAGGGAACTCATTATATTGTGAGCTGATTTGATTTTTAATCTGAGTTATACAAGTGTTTCTCGGTATGCTGATTTGTTTAATATTTACTGTTTCAAACGGGCAGGTCTCAAGTGGGTGAGAGGACTAATTCCTTTCTGCTGTCCATGTCTGCTGGGGTTATTTCTATCTCTCTCCTTAAAGTGGTGAGTTTCTCACAGCTGCTTTTCAAAGGGAAAAGTGTGTGACGTGTGAACCAATTTGACTCAGGCCCAGGGGGTTACAAAAATGTATCTGTGCATAAAAGCTTGGCTTTCACTTACTACAGCGTCACACAAATATACCTCACTCATAGAATTTACTCACTTGGACACAGACAGGAACCAAATACACTTATTTGGCTCCAGGGAGTGCTAAAACCACTTTTTCTGAAACCAGCAGCATCAAAAGAAATATATTTGCCACTGTGGTCCTATCCATTGCCCTGATTGGTTTAGAGGAACATATGATTAAAGAGGCTTAAAGAAAAAGCCGATGGTTCTGCATATGTTCCACCTTTCTCCATATTCCTCGTTGCAATACTTAATTTCCCTCTGCTGTAGAAAATTTGTGGTCTTCCTTATCCAGAAGTCTGGAATTTCACATGGTTGTTACCTATGCAGCATAAACGAAGTTGACCTGGTTGTTTCCTTTGTCTCTGCTGTCAGTGATTTGTCCTCTCAAATAAGTGCGGGTCATTCTTTCTCCTTACTTTTCAATGAAAGCAGAGTAGAGCCTGTTAACCCTCTTTCCTCCACCATTTTAACCTTCTGTATTGCTTTTTTATGTAAATACACAAGAGATTCTCAAGATCACGTGTTCTATTTTTTTTATTATGCAATCCTGCATCCCTCCCAGAAACACAAGCTGACAGAGGCATACAAAGGAACTTAGCTGGAAAGAGGAAAAATTTTGCTGTTACTTTATGTTGTTGACTTATAATCCGTAAGACTGCATATTGTCCAACCAGCCTTTATTATTCCTGCACTTTGTCTGCTTGATACCTGAATGAGGAAAGCAAAATACTATAATAAAGCAGCTGTGTCAGACGTCTCTGTATGTATGTGGTCCTCTGCCGTTATCCTGAATGGGTTGGCCTTTTCTAAATTAGAAGGTCCCTGAAGGAAACGAAGGATAAGAGGATGAATAAATGTAGCTTCCTCTGTAGAAGCTGATACTTGTATCAGCAACAGTGAGGAAGAGAAATTACTTTCGTATCTTACTCTCATAATTAAACTGCTCAGCTGTTTGCAGACCTGCTTCCAGGGTCACCACCCCTGGGATCTGTCTGCTGCACTCACCCAGCCACCAGCAGGCAGAGTTCACACAGCCTGCTGTGTGGAGAAAACTGTGGAAAAGACTGCTGCTGTCATGGTTTCAGCCGGTCTCCTCTGCCCAGACCATCAGACCCTGCACTCAGAGTAACTCCAGGAGCTGAACCGGTGTGTTAGCAAAGGGAGCCCACTCCCCAGCATTGATTTTTTTTCCCACTCTTGAGTAACTACTGTCTTGTGCTTCATCCAAAGGAGTAAAAACCCTGCTCCACTGAGTCCATGTGTTATCAGAGCTAAGAGCAAAACAAAAATAGCTCTGACAGCTCCAGAATGTAGAGCTCCTGCATTTGGAGAGCCTGTGCCAGGTGTGAGTGCTACCCCAATTCCTCTCTCTGGGGACCTGGCTGCCCAGCACAGAGCCCAGAGCAGTGCAGGGTGGCGGTGAGGCACAGAGGTCTTCGTTCCCTCTGCAGACCTACGTCACAGCTCACCCACCACCATGGAAACACACACCATTGTAAAAGGACAGCCGTGAAAAGTAGTCTCTTGTTTTCCAGGACAGCTTAAAAGACAAGTCTCCTTCCTGCCGATCCCTGAGGGCCACCAGGGGGACACAGCAGTGTCAGTCCATCCTCTGAAGAGAACCAAGCAGCTCATCATGGGCAGTTGCTGATTGCTGCAGGTACTGGATCAAGCAAAAGATGACCAAATGTACACGTGACACATAACAGTTAAAAATTCTGGGGGTTTTGCCCTCTTCCTCTCTTTTTTCCTCTTCTCCCCTTCATTCAGCTGGTTAAATCACTCTCTGTATTAGGAAAGTATATTTTAGCCCACAGAACATTACCTTTACTGAGGGTTTTCATCTCACTCACCCTGTAAAACTACTCCTGGATTTTAAATTAAATAAGAAACCCAATCTCCCTGTCTGTTTGTTTTTATGTGCTCAAGGTTCTTTTTCTTTTAAACTTTTTGAGTATTAGTTGAGGCCATAACGATACCTCTTATGAAAGTGTCTATGGGCATGAAAATGCTACAAAGGAAATTCATCCTTATTTTAACAATGTCAACAAATGAAGATTATAAATGGCGTAAGGGGTTTCTGACTCCATAGACCAGGAGCACAGTTTGCTGGAACAACGTGTGCTCTGCATGCAGCTGTGACCTCTGAAAGTAACTGCTGAATCCTGCAGAGCTGCTGATGTGCTGAGGTTTCTCTGTAAGCAAACACAAGCTGGTTAAGCTCCTTCTGGGCTTCTAACCCTCACTTATAAATAATTCGGGAATAACGCCTGAAGTGCTGGATTGAGTTTTGGAACTTCCTTACTTTCTGACCCCTTATCAAGACACTGAAAATAATGAGCAGATTTGGGGCTTTTCCCTTGAGACAGATAAAGCCCATACATTAACTGCTGCGTGACAAACACATGTTTCTTCATGTGTGTGAGACACTTTATCTCCAGACACCAGAGTGAAGGCTTGTGTTTGTATCTCTCTACATCAAAGTTTTCTGTGTGACTTCTGGCAGGTTTATTGCTCTCTGTGTCCTTCTGAGCTGAAAAAGATAGCTGGTCTGATCTTTTGTGTGCTTGAACTCTGAGATCTCAATGTAAAAAGACTCTTTTTTTTTTTTTGTCTTTTGTAAAGTATTTTGGTTTACTTGGGTTTTCTGTTTGCTGACATACCATAAATGGTAATAACCGGAGGACAGGGAGGAAGGCTTTTTGAGGTGGAGGCTAAATTTCTTATTTCAGGGCATGAGGCATCATCTGTGTTGGAGCTCTTCAGTCCTTATATACCAGGAATAAATGATAACTTAAATGATAACTTCACTGTGTTCCAGTGAAGGTTGGTCGTTGGGTTGTCAACTGCAAGAGAGGCTGTGTCCAGCTAGATGAGGGAATCCACGGTTGTTGTCTGACTTGGAAAATCTTGTGCTGTATTCAGGTAACAGTCTTCTCCTCACATGCTCTCTTGAGGCTGAGACTTTAGCAAAAGAAACAGAAGGTGTGAATGATGTCTCCTGTATTAGTGAAAAACCATGTAAAATAACTGGAAAGTGCTGGAGAAGTAGTCAAGCTGCAGCTTCATGAGTGTCTGTATTAATAGCAGAAGTGAATTACATTATTTATTGACCAACGACACTTTAGATTTATAAACTTTTTCTAAAAACCACTTGAAATTTGCTATAAAGGCTATGAGGTAGGTGGGAACTCTATTTTCCTAACCACTGGATGAATTGAGGTAATGAGCACTAGTTTGGAATTTCTGTATACATTTTGGTATTTTTTTTTTTAAATTCTTGTTCTGAATTTTGTGTGTTATAGTTAAGCTTGAGGTCTGGTGCTGAGTCTAGCCTAATGCTGAGGGAACCTGGCTGTGACTGATACTCAGCCCTAAAAACTTGCTCTGCGGGGGGAGCAGTATGAAGAAAAGTGCATTCAGATGGGAATTGCTTTGAGGTGGATAATAAATTAGGATCCTGGGATTAGTGTGAAAAGTGGAAACGCACAAAAAAGCTGCTATAAAAAATGTAATTATGTTCTATTGACAAAGCAGTATCTTTTTATTGCATTGTTTATGAACAGAAGAGACAAAGTAATCTAGCTAAAAGCATCAGTGTTAAAGCCACACTATGTTTTATACTGAATTCCAATTCACCCAGCTTCCCATGCGCACACACACACACAAAACTTGCCAGCAAGATAAAAACATCTGAATTTCTAAATAAACTTAAAAGTCTCAGCTGGATATGCAGAAATCCTAGATGATATACAATATGTGCTCTCCCTTGATATAGAGGGTAACTCTGTAAAAAGTGTGTTGAAACTACTGGGTTAAACTCTACTCTCAAACCAACTACGTACCTGGCTGTAAATGAATCATAACAGCATTCTGCTGTACAGAAGATTGTGGAGCTTGATACAACCTGTCTCCTGGAAGATGGCATTAGCTTCCTGAGCTAATGGGGTACATTTCACTTGCAAAGTTTAATCTTAATATAACTAGTAACTTGCAGTAATTTGCTTACCATATTCTCTTCATGTGGCTTAGAATAAAATAACCTCCCCGATACACAAATTTCTACAGGAAGAGATGTGAATTAAAATTGTGGTGCTTAGCATGGAACTTGGGGATTTGCTGTGTGATTATTATAAATATGCTTAAAAAAGCATCCAGATTTGAACTATGTATTTAATCTTTTTTGGTTAGAACAAAAATATATATCCCTCCACTCTCCCTTGTTCACTGTCTAACAACAACCTATTGAAACTTTCTTGTGGCTTTGTATGTGAATGTATGTCCCTGCTTCATATTAATATTCACAGGAAATACCTGGCTAAGTAAAATAAATTAGCTGCTTTACATCTTTTTCTTAGGTGCCCAAACGGCTTCCTTACTGGATATCAGGATGGCTTTCACACATGTGACATGTTTATGTACTGCAAATTACTTTGTGTCTAAAAGATATTCTTCATCTGCAATATATGCTCAGAACATTTTCTAGCTTTGCGACACTATCTGCTAATAGCCTTGCTAATGTCATTTCTTCCAGTACCAGAAAAGTGATAAAATTTTACGGCATAATTACTAGGGTTGTGAATGTTAGATGAAATAATATAAACCCTCACTCTATTCCCTCTTTCTGCCCTAGTGTTTTGATGTATTCATCATGAGGTGGGATTCAAATCCCAGATATTTCTCATTTTGCACACATGAGTGTGTGGCTTCTTGCCTTGCCAGGCAGATCTGATTTGATGAGGGTTGTGAGCCCAGTTTTGTACTCCGTGCCTTAAAGCCAGTCTTATTGTTTAACGTATGGAGCAAAGAGGAGTCAAAGTTCTGAGGTTGCTGGGCCACCCATGGCTCCTACACAAAATCTGAGCAGAATATTGGGCACACAATGCATTTTGGGTGCTGTTGAAAGTTTGATGAGTATTATCTGTTACACCACATTGTCTATGGACTGTATTCCTTCACAGTGCTGATAATGTGAGGAACAAAGTAACTGTACAGTTGTTTTTTCATTTTTTCCAAGATGAGGGCTTGATTTTTTTGAGAATTGGAGTTGTTTTGATTTGGTTTGGTTTTTTTTTTTTTTTGGGGGGGGGGGGGGGGGGGGAGAGAGAGGAGAAATCGGAATTGTTTGCTTGCTTATTTGATTGTTTTGATAAGGAACTAGTCTTATACCTTTAAAGATAATCGGAATAACCTTTCTTCACTGACACCGAAAGCCCACTGTGGGGATGGACTTACCTAGCAAATGATTATAGAATCATAGAATCACAGAATCACCTAGGTTGGAGGAGGCCTTTAAGATCATCGAGTCCAACCATAAGCCTAGCGCCGCCACAACCACCACTAAACCATGTCCTCAGCACCGCATCTGCCCGTCTTTTAAATACTGCCAGGGATGGTGATTCGACCACTTCCCTGGGCAGCATGTTCCAATATTTGATAACCTTTTTGGTGAAGAAATTTTTCTTAATATCCAATCTAAGCCTCCCCTGGTGCCACTTGAGGCTGTTTCATACTATCCCTTGTTACTTGGGAGAAGAGACTGAGCCTCACCTCGCTACAACCTCCTCTCAAGCTGTAGAGAGCGAGGTCTCTCCTTTTCTCCAGGCTGAACAACCCCAGTTCCCTCAGCCGCTGCTCATAAGACTTGTTCTCTAGACCCTTCACTAATGCATTCACTTTAAGGTGATAAAGATTTATTTGTAATGCTTGACTAACTTTAGAAATAATGGAAATCACAAAGGTAATTCACAATCCAAGCAAGCAGGAGTCTGAGATGCAGCAATTCTCTATGAAGTCCTGCCTTTGATGATTTTCAGTGTAGAGTTTCCAACTCTGCAGATGTCAGATTGTTATAAAGGCATTGTTTCTCCTAATACACAATGGTGATATAGTGACCTACACTACTGGGAAATCCAAGAGTTTGTAAGTAATGTCATGTGGCCAGTTTGAGTAAGGCTGTGTATTTTAACTGCCTACAGCTCCTGTTAATGTTAGGAGTAGCATGTATGCACCAAATAAAGATTATGAGTTTAAGCGTTTGTTCTTCAAGGATATCTCTAGGGAAATGTCTGCTTCTGTAGCTGCTGTTAGTCTTTAAAAAATGAGAGAATTAGTTTGAGTAACTAGCACTTGCTGTCTTCAGCATTTCTAAAAATACATTTCTGCTGCAGGAATTTTTTCTAATTAATACTGTCTGAATGATAGTGGATGTTAAAGCATTTCTCTGAGGATTTTTCTATTCCACCTATTCTTCTGACATATTGTAGATTACTGTTTGCAGTAGTGTGCTGAATTTCAACTCTTGTGATTTCTATAATAACCTAGTGACATCTAACAGCTACACAGAACTTCACCCTGGATGAATCACAGATTGGACTGTTCTCTGTTCTATTCTGACTTGAAGCAGAATCATGTTTAACAGTATTTTGGAGAACATATTTATTTTCAAATGCTTATGCTGCTCAATGTAGTCCTGTTCGGACTGCCATAAGGCAAGTAAAATGAATACTGGAAGAAGAATTCCAGATTTATCTGGTCAAGAGAGCACTGCAATATCAATGAAATCAGTACAAGCAACATTCTTCAAGACTGTTTCTCAATGGAAAATGGTCAAGGTCTACAAGAGAGATCATGGACAGCATGTTGTACTTTTATTGCCATGTCAGTGTGCAACATAGGAAAGATTTAGAAATGTCTTAAATGAACTTTTGTGGCCCATGTTTCACTTTAAAGAACATCTCACAGCTAACAAGCCTATAGGTATTTTGAATGTGTCTTGTACATAATCCTTTTCATAAGCAGTAGCTCTTTCATTTGCATTGTGATGAAGTACTTTGAAGCAGCCTGAGTACTTAATTTGGGCTCTCCTTCCGTAGGTTAGCTTATACTTACTGGTATAATAACAGTAACAGAAGGAGTTGGAGCGTACAGAATAGATTGAACTTTTTTCAGTGAAACTGACGGTCAGCTAAATTCCACCTGTCTTTTGTACAGCCACATTTTTAAATACCCTAGCAAATGGAATAAAATCACACATGGAATGGTTGTGATTGTAGGAAAGGATACTTCTTTCACTGAAATATTTGAGTTTCTTAATTCACTGTAATGAGGAGCTGCTTTCAAGCTCTCTGGAGCCTTCATAGCCAGTCAGAAATCTTGTCCTATAATGCCTACATAATGTAAAGTTTGTCATTTCCCTTCTACTTTTAACTTGATCACAGTTTGCTTGAACCTGAGCAGTGTATGCTGATGGAATTGAAATAAATCCCAGGAAATATCTCCCAGTGTTTTGTTATGTGATGACATCCAGAATAGTGTAGAAATGGCCCACAGTAAGCTTTTTTCTTAAAAGTTTCTTTTTTCTTGCATGTTTTTGTTTGTTTGTTTGTTTTAACTGGGAAAGGACAAGCAGCATCCCATTTTTTTCAAATGTTACTCCAACATGGTTTTCAATATTATTCCAATCAAAGAAGGCTCTAAGGCAAGCTCAGAAGGACTAAGAACACTTAAAAATGCCTGCTGAATTGGATCATTAACTAAGTTATTCCCAAAAACTCCAAATTAAAATATCTGAATTACCTATAAAACACGTTGGTCATTGTTTAGGTTCTGGATATTTGTTTTCCTATATGTTTAGCCTAAAGCTCAAAATGATATACCATTCTCAATCTAAAGATCTTTCTTTTTTCAGCAGCAAAACCTTTCCAGTAACAGCAAAACCTCGGGGGAAAAAAAAAAAGAAAGAGATTATTTACAAATGTCTCAGCTGCGGATTCTTTTTCCTTTTTTCTTTCTTTCATTTTTTTTCCCCTCCTATGCCCATTATACCTTTCAATATCCTACAGGGAAAGTGGATGCCTTCAGAAATCTGAATTGCCAGGCTGTCACAAGAGAATTTAAATGAAAAGGAATATTAATTTACTTGGAAAAAAGAGGTATCCTAGTGCTAATTGCTTGATAACATCAAAGGCCTGGTATTCCTTGAAGGCAGGCTGGAGGCTCTGGTTTTTAGCACTGAATGAGTCTACAACATTAGCAATACATGCAGCTTGAACACATGGCAGTAGTGTGACAGAATTGCCAGTAAGTGGGAAGCCCAGACTGCTTTAAGATGCACATTCACCTTCTTCCCCAATAAGGCTACCTGATTTCATGTCTTGTTTTAGGAAACAGTGAGCAACATTAAATGCTGTGGAATACTGTAGAGGTCTAATATGCAATGATTTCTCACTAGTGAGACAGTATGACACTAGTGAGACTCTCTGCTGACAGTACGATCTGGGCAGTGTTAACGAGCTAGACTGACAGGATAGCTGCAGAGTAGGACTGTGAGCATCGCCTAGAAGTGAAGTGACACAAGATCTTGTCTTGCTTCCCCTGACAAAATGAAGGTTCAGGGATGGTTGGTACTCATTTGACTTCTGTCAGCACAGTAGGGAAGGGAAAATTCGCTAAGTAAAGTTGGCCTCAAAGCACAGATATAAAAGCTGTCCATCGGTAAGTGAAGGCTGGAGATTAGGCAGAAGTTACAAAGGTGCCTTAGGGTAACCAGGTTCTGCAACAGCATTCCCTTCAAAGCAAGAAGGGTGAAATATTATCAGCATGCAAGCCCTAAACTCCACCTTAAGAAAGGACTTGTAAGATAAGTTACCTTGAAGGAGACTAGACTTGATATCTGAACCAGTGTCTTCTAGTACCATGCCTCTGTCACTTACAGAAAGAATATGATGAGCAGATGAAAACACGATGGATTCTTGGCTCATTCTTTGGCAATTTGCACTAAGAAAACTTCTGAACTGTACAAATGGTTGAGCTCTAAGATGGTGAAAGTGTTACTGAAATGTAGGCACTCAGATGTGATTTTGCAAACAGTAATGAGTATTTGGTGACTGCTTGTTGATCATAGCAATTGTATGAGCAATAATTAGGTCATTAGATAATTAGATAATTAAACCTAGATTAGACAATTAAACCTAGCTGCCTATAATTCCATTCCAATATACATTATTGTTAAGAAATTGTTGTTAATCACCATTAAAGTGGTGGATTAATTATGAATATTTCATCCCTCAGAAGTTTAGCAGATTCACACGCATTTTGAAGAAAACCGTAAGCCTCAATCTAGCATAATATTAAAGTATTTTTGAAACAGACCCATCAGTTCTAAAGGGATTACTCTCTTTCTTAAAATTGAATGTATAAGCGCACCACTAAATCCCAAGAGGAGTAGGGATCTAAGGACCCACAATGTGGATTGGAAATAGCCTCTGTGTCTATTCTAAATTGTTATTTTTGTTTTTTAACCTGCGGTAGAAACAATTTCAGATCCCTGACTAACAACAGTCTGACTCAGAAACAAAATTAAATCCTGTAGTGTAACAGAACGCTGATTAGAATTTCCTCTTTGGTTGTTCTTATGTTTACTGTCTCGTGAAAGATAGTATAATCCTGTTAATGTACCATAAGAACTACTCAGTCTGATAAATCTAGTGTTTTACTTTTGTTCTGTGAAAGTCTGCCACAAAAACTCAAGTGATGACAGCAAAACAATGATAAAAAAACCAGAGAAAAACGACCCCAAAATGTCTCCTGCCTTCACTAACTTTACAGAGTTTTTGTGCGGTATTTTCGTGATTTGATTACAAACTGTTTATGAGGTATCTGCTGATAGCATCCGAGTACAAACTCACTGCTCTAATGTGACCTCTGCTCGAATCTCTTCCCATTGATTACTGATAAATAGCAGAGATTTTTCATTTATTTGCCCTAACATGATACGAACAAGGTATTTATTAACTTTCCATAAGAAATAATGAGTGTATCAATCACCCATGTGTTTGAGATGGTGGTTGGTAGATAGAGTGCTAATGGACACTTCTCTTACATTCCCTGTGGATTGCAGCTTCATCTGTGGCCCTGAATGCAAGTATCAAATTATTTTCTGTGGGAATGAATGGAAGAATTGCACTTGATTGATGGAACAATGGGCTAATTTTGATAGCAGTAGATTTGTGACCCTTATGAGCTCATGATACAGCACCTGCCATTAAAGAGTGCTTTGTTCATCATTCCACTCGGAGAAGACTGAGATGTAGAATAGCAAACTGTTTGTCACACACTCTTTTGTGGTTGAAAACCAGTGCAAAATCCTATATTTTTTGTAAATGGCCCTGAGTATATGCTCTGAATGGACATCACTAAAAAAAAATCCCTTTTTTTTTTTCCTCTCATCAATCATCATTGGTTTGCAAATATGCTGCAATTATCTTAGCATCATATGATATCATATCTCCTGTGTAATAAGCAGGGCTGCAATTCCACAGCTGCTGAGTAGTTATGGTAGGAACAGTCAAGATAGTCAGCACGGACCATACCTGCAACTGCTGTGCAAAGACATTCAAATCAGTGGCTGTACGGAAATATACAATAGGCGCCTGCTGTTAAGATCTGTTGCTGGGGAAAGAAAGTCACAGTAGCTTTAGGAAAACAAGCTAACAGGAACAGCAGGACATTTCAGAAAGGAAAATAGTTGGCAGCGCGGAAGTGCTAAATGCACCCTTTCTATACAAGGAAAGTTTGATCCATGGAAATTTTTCACCTTCTCTTCTTGTTCTGTAAGAGCCTGTCATCTCAGAACTAGACACTTCTTAAAGAAGCATCTCATTCTCATTTTTGCTATGGCTTTCTTCTCATCTGCTTACTCTATCTCTTTATTTTGAAATATTCATTTTTCTGGCTCTGTATCACCACTTATATGTCAACAGAGCACATTACTCCTCAGCCCTACCATTTGAAATATGCCTGTAAAGTTAGAGGCGTGGTTTGGTACTGGTTATCCAGAGAAAGTGTCTCTCAGACAGGTAAGAATCTCAGAATGCAAATATATCATGACTTGGAATAGTCTTGTTCAAACAACTTGGTTTTAGCAGTGTGGGGTACCGAAGGACATAGCATGCTTTGTTTCTTTGCAGTTTTTTTTTTTTTAAACATGGTAGTTTGTCTTTTGTGCCTGAAATTCATCATATTTTAAGTTCTGATTCTGAATTCTCTTTGTTCACTGCTGAGTGAACAGCTAATTCATGTCTTGCATTATAAGGAATTGTTCTATCTTTCCACCTCCTGTAATCTTAGTACCAAATTATGCATACTTCTTTTTTGCTGTATTTGATGTATGAAGTTTGGTTTGTGTTTTATCAGCAAATGCTTAAACTACTAAGATAATTTATCTGACTTACATGTGCTGCAAGTCTTTGAAGGTTTTTAAATAATATTATTGTTCATTAGAAGATGCTTCTGCTTCTAGCTCTAGACAGTGTTATTACAGGAAAACTAGCTGCCTTAGAAAGATCACAATTAATTTTTTTGTGGTATCTGACATGGTTTTCACACTAGGACAAATTGGTACATACCTTAAAAGCTATAGATAGTAAAAAAAATGGCATCAGCTTAATGAAACTGGTCTTTATTAACACATTTTTACACAACTTTGTTCTCTTTGTCCCCTAGTGCCTAATTCACAGCACCTAAATAGTGTTGGAAACGACTCATAGTACTGCTCATATTTACCTTAAGTTAATTATTTATTATGAAGCTCATATCACAGAGTCACAGAACCACAAAATCAGAGAATGGTTGAGGTTGGAAGGAACCTTTGGTTCACCTGGTCCACCGCCCCTGCTCAAGCCAAGTCCCCTAGAGCAAGCCACCTAGGACCATGTCTAGACACTTTTGAATATCTCCAAGGGTGGAAACTCCATAACCTCTCTGGAAAACCTGTGCCAGTGTTCAGTCACCCTCACAGTAAAAAAGTGTTTCCTAATGTTCAGACGCAACCTCCTGTGCTTCAGTTTGTGCCCAGATCTTTGATTCATGTGTGTTTTCCCGTGGTTCTCCATCAGAACAGGGAATTACATTTTGAAATATAATAAAAAAACCCTTGTGTTTGAACGGTGTCCTGTAACAGGGTTAAAGGAGAAACACTAATGTTACTGCTGATTTGTCTATTTTCTGCTCTGGTCCTTGTCCCTGTATATGCACATCTAAATCCAAAACAGATACTGGTTTATGTTCCCTATTTCTGGATGCTACAAACTCATCCAACACCTTCCAGCTCACTTAAAGCCTGGAAAAGTGAGAATCCTTTTTATTCAGAGAATCTGAGAAACTTAAATACCATGGAAATGGAAGATGTGAGTGCATGAATGATTAATATTGATTCTTTGCGTTCCACCTGTCCACATCCGTGTGCTGTAGAAATAGCAGTGGACAATGGTTAAATTGATCGGCTTTCTCTTTTTGTTCTTCAGTATTTAGGACCACAAACCACATGTATTTTGAGGCAAGTTCAGAGTCTGTGTTCTATATTTTCTGAGAATTCCCATTTTTAAATAATCAAGAATTAGAAATCCTGAAGTTTTACTGTGAAATGCATCAAAGAAAAGTTGTGGGTTTTCTTCATCTACTTTCTCTGTCTCAAGACTTTGAGAAAAGTGAAAAACAAAAAACTGAAAAACCAAGAAGAACTGGGTACATGAAAGGGACTAGCACAAGTTTTTATTCTTTTCCAAAGGTGAACACATATAATTGGCTCTGTTCCATCCTAATCATTAAGCCCTGACCTCTGGGCAGTCCAGCAGATCATATGACAGACATTTTCTTGCTTAACTTTGAAATATTCTTATTTCTCACTCAGACACTTCAGAAAATTATGCTGTTGTGCGTGTGAAAGTTGCAGTGTAACTGGACAGCCTTTTCCAGTCCTTTTATTAAAGTGCTTTTTACTCTCATTTTGAGGCCGCCAGATTCAAGCAATATTCAGTTCTGTGAATATGAGTAATAACCATGGGAACGAAGACCTTTGCACGAACAAAGCTGCGTGCTTTTTCCTTTTATTAATTCTGGTACATGCTGTTCTACACAGTGAACTTTTTCTTCCAGAGGTTACCAAGATGAAGAAAGCTGAAATAAATAGGCATATGCACTAGGACAGCCTTTCACCCCAAGGTGAAAGGAGTGGAGCAGAATGCTAAGTATAGCTGTGGTTTCCTCACTAAGAAGAAAACAGGTGGTGGAAAAAAAGCCTTAGAAGTGCAGAAAATACAGTTATTAGGCCAACTGGTGCCAGTCAGGTAACTTTGTAAGGCCTGTTTCTGAAGTGCTGTTACTAGAACTGCAATAGAAAAAAGGCAGGACCAGGTACATGTCTTTGGCTTGGTCAGGGTGAAGCACAGTCCTGAGTGGTTGCCTCAAAATTGCTTCCAAGGCTGCTCTGATTCACACGACAAAAGCAGAGAGCTTCCCCTGGGGAACTGCAAGCTTTTTAAAGGCAGGTTATTGCTTTTGCTTATACAGCACTTGATACAGCGTGGTTGAAACCTTTGAGGCATGCAAGGGTCTCTCATGACAGTAAAAATCTAAACCTGAAAGGACTGGTGAACTGTTACCTTTCTGAATTGCTTTCCTTCCCTCAAAGCCTGACTGTTTGGACCAAAGGCATTATTTTCTTGACTTGCAATATGTTCATCTTGGGTTCTTGTTTAGAATAACTATGTATGGAAATGGATTAATGATCTGCAGCTCCTCTAGCTCTCTCTTTTCACTTCCAGTATCGTCATGCAGTTTACATATACAAAGTATGTCTGATAGTTTGGGGTAGGTAGCTGGTAGCTTTGAAAGTGACCTGATGGTTGAGAGTGAAGCAGCACCTCACTCTCTTTTGTACATGATTCTTCATACCAAGCTTTTCAATGTTAGCGCTTCGTATTTCTGTGTTGCAGAGGGAAAGAACAGTCCACCTTAGCTGCCCCAATATCCCTCTTTCAGTATATATGTCTATGTAGTAGGATGAAGAAAGATGTGTTTGTATGTAACTCTTGATCTAAGGCTAGAGAAATTGCTAGCTGATATTTAAGAAAACAAAAAATTCCCCAAATCCTCAGTGTAAATTTGTGGCCTGCAGACAACTGGAGGGTCATCTTTACCTTCACCAATGCAAGTTTTATGAAAAATGGGACAAAGGCAATTGTGTGAACATCATGCCTTCAGATGACTTTTTCATTCTTTTTCTGTGAATGCCAGACATTTTTCTTACAGTCCAGAATTACTCTATTTTCCTTCTTAAAAATCTTTACCAAAGAGAAGAACTCCTCATCTAAGTTTTTTCTTTTCTTATGGGTCAATGGATCAACAGAAATTAACTTTTTAAAGGTCAGGAGGCAGAATTCTGTTCCTGCTTCAGCTGACTCCATTTCTTCCTTTTATGTGCATAACAGTTTGCAACTGATGCAGATCATTATTTCTTTGATGAATTTGTCTGATAGTGCAATACAGAGAAGGTCAAGGTCTGCTACAGCTTGGGCAGGATTTGCGGCATTGTTGCAAGAGTGTGAACTTTGTTGAAGTGACAGTCCTTCTGCCAAGAGATGAGTTACACGGACCTTATCTGCATCTGTGTTTTCTGATTACATTAGAATCCAGTTTAGCCTATTCCAGTTGAGTAGTACTTTCCAGTATAAAACACTCAGCTACAGTAACCAGGCAGGGAAAAGCAAGTGCCATTTTCTCAGCTGTCATCCTTTTTCTTTCACAATACTTTATTTTGTTTGCTTACTTCTTTTTCCATCCCTTTGCTTTTTCTCATTCAGTGGATTATGAAAGTCCTAATGAAGTAGAAATAATTCTAAACTTTTTGTAATGAACCACATGAGGACAGTAATTAAGATATGTTTTAACTCCTGCTAGTTTTTACTCATCCAATGCCTGGCAAGAAAGCTGAAGTCAGAGCCTATCAAGATTATGAGAAGAGTGATTTCACTCTAGCTATTATGTATTATATTTTGTACAAAATCAGTGAGTCTTTAGTAGATAGAAGTCACTCCTCAAAAGAAAACTGAATATTGTGAAGAGAGAATTCATGAAATATAATGTAAGACTGACAGATGATGTTGTCTTCAGACGGTGTTTCCTAATATTAAGGACTAAGTAACACAGAAAAGACAATCTGATTTGCTTTGGATTTGCTCTACCAGTGGATAAGTACAGAAGAATTTTTTGTATTTAATCTGCTTTTACAGTATAAAATATATTTTGGGTAACTCTCCAGCACAAAAAGTTTGGTTTTCTCCCGTAATCCTGTACTTGAGAATCTGCTGTCACAGTGTTCACTGTATTTTGTCCGAGGTCTTAAGGTGTCAGTCTTTGCCTAACTGGTTGACCTGTATCTGGTGCCTAGAAGAGTTGTGTGTCTGAGTGTAAATTGATCTTAAAATACAGTTATTTCCTGGGGGGAATGCTATTTGTTTCAGACACTCGGTTTACCTATTGAAGAGGGTTGGGGAAGGAGCAGCAAGACTTTCTTTCTTTCCTTCACCCATCCCTAAATAACAGCTCTTCCAGCCAATGACTACCCAGAACCACAGAATGGCTGAGGTTGAAAGGGACCTCTGCACGTCATCTGCTCCAACCCTCCTGCTCAAGCTGGGACACTTAGGGCCTGTTCCCAGGACCGTGTCCAGATGGCTTCTGAATACCTCCAAGCATGAAGACTCCACCTGTTCCAGTACTCATTCACCCTCACAGTAAAAAAGGGTCAACTATTCTTCAGAAAGAACTTCCTGTGTTTCAGCTTGTGCCCATTGTCTCTTGTTCTGCTGCTGGGCAACACTGAAAAGAGCTCCAATCTCCTTGCACCCTCCTTTCAGCCACTGATGAGATCCTCCTTTAGCCTTCTCTTCTCTCGGCTAAACAGCCCTAATGCAGCCCAGGATACTGTTAACCTTCTTTGTGGCAAAGGCACATTGCTGGCCCATGTTCCGCTGGGAGTCTACCAGGACCCCCAGATCCTTTTCTGCAAAGCTGCTTTCCAGCTCAGCGGCCCCCAGCATTTATTTGTGGCTGGGGTTGTTCTCCCCAGGAGCAGGATTCTGCAATTCCCTTTGTTGAACAACCTCAAGGCTGACTTTTTGTGTAGAAGTTTGTAAACAGACAGGATGTTGAAGTCTGATTGTAATGGAAGTTGCTCGTCTCTTCCTCAGAATTACTCTTACTTGGGTTTTGAAGTGCCATGCTCTTGTACTGCTTCATTGTCTAAAATTCAAATCTTTCTCCAGCAGAGCATGCTAGAGAAACACAGCTCAGTAAAACAGCCACCAGGACATAGTTGTCTGCAGAAATTTTATGCCATCTGTTTTTATGTTAGGTTTTTCTGTGTGTGGAAAGCCAACATTAGTTCTCTACTCTGAACCTAAAAATAATGAAATTGCTTTCTTTCCATCTAACTTGAGTTAAAAGCCTGATGCAGCTGTAAAGGTGAAGTGTTGGCTGCCAGCCAAACATTAACAAGAATGATGCTTTATAAAATGTGGAAGCTCTTAAAACAGTCTTTTGTGCATGTAGGTGGTTGTGTCTCATGGTTACATGAGGGCAGAGCAAATGAGAGGAAAATGTGAGGGTAGCATTCTAAAAAAAATAGAGGAAAAACTTATTTTGTCCTTAGTGAGGGAAGTTTAATGGTAAACTGGAAGATGGTGTGATATTCAAAGCGCTCACACAGAGGGATAGAAGTCGTGGTGCTGGTGGCTTTTTTGCCAGGTATTGCTGTATGTTGTGTAGTCGTGTTTGTCCCACCCAGGAAAATGTGCAAATCTGGTATTTCTGAAAATCAAGAACTTCTTTTGCTTGGTTTGTACCACGTCTGCACTGTATTTAGGGAATTCTTTTGTATTAGACAGGCTCAAAAAACTGTTCTCAGGTTGTCAGCGTTGAAGGTCATACAGTTGTCAGCGGTTTCCATAAGCTTCCTCTGGCCAGAGGAGTTTTTTAGTGTATTCTCCCATAAACAGATGCAAAGGCAATGGGATAATAAAAAGCTGTTACTGCCTGTGATGCTGATGCTTGACTGTATCATGGCAGATACTGAGAAGTGAAATTTGTGCCTGATCTCTGCTAGTCAATACAGTCGTGGATGATCTTGCAATATTTTGCTGTCAGTGGCAATAAAGACCATCTGCAATGAGCTGCATGAAGGAGTTGCAGGAAAAAAAAAAAGTTAGATAAAATTTAGTGTAGACAAAAGTAAAACAATGCAAGTGGGAAAAGAACAATCCTAATGTCACCTACAGAGTGATAAGTTGTTATTGCTGAAGAATGAGTTCTCAGAGGTATGACAGCTGCTGGCACAAAATGACTATGCTCAGAAACCATCAAAAAAGTGAATCAGTTGGAAGTTATAAGGAGCGAGAGAATGAAGTCATGCTGCTATTTAAATCTACCATATGCCCAGATCTCAAGTACTTCAAGCCACTTCAGTCCCTCTCACCTCAAAAAGGATATATTATAACAGGAAAAGTCTAAGAGAATGGCAACAATCGTGATCAAAACGTAGAGCAGTTAAACAGACTAGGACCACCCAGTCTGGAGAAGATAGAAGAGGGGTGTTTCTTACAGATGGCAGTCTATAGACAGCAGGGGCTGCCCCGTCCCCCTCTCATAAGGAAGAGGAGTCTGGAGGGAAGGAGTGAAGTTGAGCCCAGGAGAGGGGGAAGGAGAGGAGGTTCAGTGTTTTTGTTTCTCGCTACCCAAATCTGTTTTCTCTGGCAGTGAATTAAATTGATGCTCCCCGAGCTGAGTCTGCTTTGCCCACATGGTAACAGGTAAGAAATGTTCCCGGTTTTACCTTGATGCATGAGCTTTATCATTCCTCTCTTTTCCTATTTTCTTCCCCTGTCCTGCTGAGCATAGGGAGCGTGTGTCTGGCTGGGTGGGAATTTCGCCGTTAACCGAGGTTAATGCACCACAGGCAGTTATGCATGCCAGTGTATTTTTTGAATCAGAGCCATTTAAGAAATCAAGGTGTCAAGTAGGAAGAAGGAAGATACGTTTCTATTATACATTGGCTGCAGACCATTGTCAGGGATGTCAATCTCTCTGTTGGGTCTTGTACTCTTAAAATCAATTATGTTCCAACAAAATAGTTTTGTAACTGCATATCCTGAAATTCTGTAGGAAAAATTTGTGTGTAAAGAAGGGGCTGATTTTTACCCATAAACAGCTTTCAAAATGCATTTAAAATTCCTCTGCATTAGGCAAAACCCCAAAATACTGCACATAAAAATTAGACCCTTTATTTTGCAATTCTTAAAATGTTCTTTTATACTCTATCTAGCTTCTCCAGTAATTTATACACTTTGCCAAATAAAGCGTTCAAAACGGATTTTCAGGTGGGCTATTTTAAATGATAATTATCCTCCATAATCTTAGTCTTACAAAAATATGATCATCTTTAGATATTGTTTGTAATGAATAAAGAATTCAGGCCTCCCTTCAGAACAGAAGAGTTAATTATACATTCACCGTCATATAAATAAAGCAAGATTATGTGGCTTAGTTATTTCTCTGAAATATCTGATCTCAGAGGCATTAGGCAAAGCAATGTTCACATTTTTATCCTGTAATGATAAAAAATAAAACACAAAGAAGAATACATAAATAATATAGATGAACTAATTTATAATAATTTGTGAATGAACTGATAGACTAAGCTAACAACTAATAAAACCAATGGGACCTGTCTTGTATACAGCTATTTGTATCTACTTAAAAACATGGAATTCTTATTCTTTTCTTAATAGATCCCTTTTCTGGCAAGAATCAGGCTGAGAGAATTGCATAGAAAATATCTAAATAACCTGAAGTTTTCCTCAATTTCAGGTAGTATGACTTTAACAGAAAAATATTTTTCTTTCTACTGTTAAAACTACACATAGGAAAAGTAGGAGGAGGCTGTGGAAGGCTGGATAGTACATGTGAGATTATCTACCAAGACAACGGAGTAGTTCCTAGAAGAAAGTGGCTCTCTGGCATCCCAGTCCAGTGGTGAATCCATTTCTATACACTACGTAGTTTTACCTCAGTGCAACTCCATTGAGTGATCCACTTGTTTTAAGTTAAGCTATTCAATAGAACACGTTTTGCTGGTCCGAGTGTCTCACAACAGCTTTTTTTGCATTTCACAGTCTTCCAGATATGTGCAGCAGTTTCAGTGGGTTCGGGTTGGGGAAGCACCCTACCAGTGAGGCAATTTAGTTTGGATGATTTATTTTAGAATTAAAATTGCCCACAAAATAAAGATCCCACTTCTAACTGCCATGGTACTTTCAGTAAAGTTTCATACACAGACATGCTTATGAAGAAGGCTACAAATGACTGATACCACTTTCCAGTCGAAACTCTAATGGAACTTCTTCAAAGGAATATACCTATTTCTTTGCACTTTTTTGAGGAAATTGAACTGTATTTCAGTAGTGTTGTTTTATACTTGCTCTCTCTGCATGTTTTATACATGCTCTCTCTCTATGTTATATGCAAATGCACTATATATGCCAGCTGGTATTTGAAACTTAAAAGAGAAAAGAAGAGCCCAGAAGAAAAAGAACTCTCTGTTAGCATCTCTAGAAGGACAATGAAAGATACTTAGGAGTCAAACATAATTAATGTCTACTTAATCATATTTGCATGCATTCCTGTCGCATGTCTTTAATATGTGAAGCTGGCTCCCCAGTTTCGCATGGGGCAACAGTGACCTCATTACAACTGTTAGCTCACCATAGTGAGTGTATTGATTTCCAACAAGCTAAAAAAGGTTGTACATAGGTTCTGGATGTTGTATGTACTCTTCCTAAAGAGCAGACATAACTTGGGAAATAAAGCTTCCCACAGAAGACACCTGGCTGGGGCACTTAGCAGAAGACTGTTCTTGGGGCGGTGGAGGTAGAACTCAGTGACAGTGGCCAACAGGAGCGTCTGCCCATCTTCCACTTGGGTGAGAACTTTCCACTTGCAGGATGTATAACAGAGCCTTGGGGCACAGTAAATCATGACTGTGAATGACATCGTGTTACAGAAGTAGGAACCTACCAACAAACCCTTGCATGTTCCTTAGGAAAGTCAGAGGGAAACTTGGAAAAGCTTTATTTCAGGCTTTAGAAAGCAGTAATTAGTTATTGTATGTGTTTATTCTCTTGTAGTTTTTGCTTGTCCTTATTGTTGTAGTATAGTATGTTTATCTGTTTTGTTCATTATTTGGAAGTGGAAAGGATTAACTGATAGAGTACCAGACAGGTTTATTTAGTTCAATTTTCCTCAACTTCTCACCAGGAGGCCGGTGACTGTTACTGCCCTTGCAATTCTCACCTCACTCTTGTCACTGCCAAAAAGCTCTCTCCGGAAAGCAGAGTGTGTGAATAAACGCACACATATGTAAGTACAGGCAAGTTCCCTGTCCTTGAATATATATTGATACCTAATGTAGGCTGAATTAAAGTCAAAATGTCTGAAATATAAAAAGATTCATATTTAAACATTCTACAGTTTCTGCTCTTTTAATGTTTGCAGTAGCTGATATAACTGAATTTCCCATATCGTCAAAGTTCTGTACACGAGTAGTCTCTAAAGGGTACAGTAATGGGCCAGGGCATGTGTCAGCTAACACAAATTTAAATGGAGTATCATCATGAAAAAAAACCCAAACACAAACCCAAAACTAAGAAAACCTCCTGAGGTTTTCCTGGTAATATTCCTCAGTTTAGTTGACATAATGTTTTGCAGGTGCTGATGTTTAGTTAGTTATTTTTGAGACTCCTATGCTTTTCTGGATTACTGATATCAGTGAAAAACTTTTCAAAATTTACTTAATTAAAATTAAAAAGTTGTGAGGAGCTGCAGTCAAAAATGACAGAGGAATAACACATTTGTTTGAGACTCATATATCTTAAGATATGTCCTCTCTGGGAGGTGGATAACAGTGAAAATTCACATGAGCTTGGAGTCTTCTCTTGGAACCTAGACCCGTACAAAGCAGCGCTGCTCTGAACTACTGTCGGGTTAGTGGGCTCAAAGATACTCAAGTAACCACCTAATCACAATGTCTGACAGTAGATTTCTCAACCACAGGTTAGATCTCTAAGCTTTGTATACAATGTGTGATAAAAAGTGGAGCGTCTCAGAGCAATCTCAGAAATTGTGCCATCTCCGTCCTTGGAGGGTTTCAAACCCCAATCAGGCAAAGCCCTGAGCATCCTGAACTGACCCCATGGCTGACCCTGCTTTAGGCAGAAGGTTTTGGACAGGAGATCCCCTCCAATTACAGTGATGCTGCAATAATATTGTGGTTATTTTTATTGCTAGGTTGTGCTGGCTTTTGTTGAGAAAAACTTTACGGATTACTTGAAATGTTCTGAAATTAGGACTCTGCACCATTAGTGGGATTTGGACATTTATGTGCTTTGACAACATTACTAAAGGTGTTTAGTCAACACTACAAAATGGATCCTATATTAAAATGACTGTGTTTGAAAATGTTAAATGCCTTGTATTAGACATTTAACATCAAAAAATGTTAAAAACCCGTCTCATTTTAAAAGTCTGCTCAGAAGATCTGAGAAGCTAAAGTGTTGCCAGAACTTGACTATTTTAATGAAATCACAGATATAGCAGTATTTATTTGTCTTTCCAGCACATGAGTGAGATGAAGTTTTTAATGTATGTCACCTGACATCTCCCCTGCAGGTAGTAAGCTGCATTTTCACAAACAAGGAACTAAGGCTCAGTAGTTTAGCTGAGGTCATTGTGGGTTGGGATCTGAATTCAGGTTTGAGGTCCCATTATTGCCTTGGTCACTTAACAACCCTCTATCCTGAGATAATGAGCAATTTAGCTTAGTTGAGTAATTAGCAAACATAATACCTCAATGATGAGCTTACTGAGCTAGACATCAGGAGAGACTTTATTACAATCCTAGTGAATAAATAAGATATAACTCAAATGTAACTTATGCATATTTTGAAGATCCGCAGTTCTCTGAAGCAGACTTTCCAGTCAGCTGAGTTCACCCGGTTGGGTTTTATGTGCTTTCAGAAGAGGTTATCTGAGTTTGGCAAATCTTCTTCTCTGTTCTGCTTACTCACATCTAACTGGTGAAATTATAGCGTAGCAGGAGGTCCTCTGCATGAGTATGCATAAAATGAGAAAAGTAAGCATTCTTCCTGCAGTATTTTGGAGAATTTTTAATGCTGTTTTCTGCACATTAATTTGCAAAAAGATAAACAGCAGTAGCAGCAAACAGGTACCTTCAAAAAGCAACCGCTGTGCTGTGTTGGTGAACACCCTGTCTCTCAACTGGAAGTGTATCTAGGTAAATTTGAGCATTTAGAAGAGAGTGAAATGAAAATTCAGATTACTTACCTTTTAATGTGACCTAGACTAGCATCTCCCAAGCATTAATGACAGGATTGGAGGGTTTTGTGTTTTACAGAACAGTCAGATTTTAAAAGTTATACGTGGGCATACTCCCTGTTTCACCTAGAGGTCAAGATTTTTCACTTAAGCTTTTAACAAATGTCTTATCAAACACTGCCAAATAAGTGGTAAAGTGGTGACCTTACTATAGACTAATTCCTGCCTGCCCCCTGTATGAGGGGAGCCTTCTTTAACCAATGGGAAAGCAGAACAAAATCCTGTTGTGTAACATAAGCTGCTTGAGTGGGCAGGATGTAATAATGATGAATTATTTACGGCTTGATAACAGATGCCGCATAAGCTTGACATTTAAAGAAACTAGCTTTCACCTCTATTTTAATTTTCTTCTTTCCATAGTGCTGCCTAGAGGACTTTTGATTTGCAGAGCAATTAGACACTGTAGTTACTCTGAACTGTGCTTTAGTGGCATTTATAGACTACACACTGTGTTTTTAGGTTCTTGCTATGCTCACTTGTTGGCTACACATACCTTAGTTATTGCTGCTGACGTCCATGGTATGAATAGTCACCTCCTTCCTGTCAACCCGGGAAGGTCATTGCCACTATCCTGCACAGTCCCATACTCTTGCTCCTGCTAGACTAGCTGTGGGCCTCTCTCTAAAGCAGAGGCTCTTTTTCTGTTTTGCCAAAGGCAAAGGAAATTCAATGCTTTTCCATTTTATAGTCAAGCATTTGCTTCCCAGCTGCTGCATCTGTCATATATTGCTCCTTCTGGTGCTCAGCTATTTAAAACTAATCTGCCTATAGACTTCAGCTGAATAGCTAATTAATTGCAATCATTATAGGCTAAGATTTGAGAAATTTTGTTTTCCGCCCTTCAGAGATGAAGGTTCATGATGAAAGTAACAGGGTATTACCAGTCTTCTGTGCTGGAGTGCAGGAACATAATGATGAGAAAGGAATATATTATGAATATTTTAATCTTTTAGCAGTATCATGCTAAAGATTTCATATGAGTGAAACAAAGTGGTTTTAAGAACAAGCTTCCTCCATCCCGTTCTTTTGGTTTGGTTTTGGTCTTTTGTCTTCGTAACTGGATGTAAAAAAGTCACATCGATTAATTTTGCACAGTTGAAAAGAAGAAGAAAAATAGCACAGTTGAAATCAGGATGAGGAGTATAGATTTTCCTAAAGTTAAAAATTTATTTTTTTTTTTTCATGCTACATAAATAACATCAGTGGGGTAGAATGCTTATCCTATCCTTCTTTATACACTTCAGTGAGTTACAGAAGAGATCTCTTCCCTCAGTAGTTCTTGTTGTTTCACAGGTCCCCATACTGAGGTTGGCAACCACTAATGATCCCCTTCCACGTCAGGAGAATTACAGCGTGATCCTCATGCTAAATGTGCGCTTTTAATTTTTGATGAAGGAAAAAAAGTGGATTTCAGGAGAGCAAGAGAAAGTTTGAAAAGTACAGAAACAAAGGGGCTTGTGATTCTGTAACGTTATTCTTTTTACCAGTATGGATACAGACTGTCACACAAAGCTGAAACATATGATTTTGCTGTTTTGCTTATGACTGATGTGGAAAGCTGCTGGCAAGTACACAGAAGCTTCTCGCTACGTATTTGACACACTATGCCTTTAGACTCTTTCTTTCTTTCTCTCTTTCTCTCTTTCTCTCTTTCCCTTTCCCTTTCTCTCTTTCTCTTTCTTTCTTTCTTTCTTTCTTTCTTTCTTTCTTTCTTTCTTTCTTTCTTTCTTTCTTTCTTTCTTTCTGTCTTTCTGTCTTTCTGTCTTTCTGTCTTTCTGTCTTTCTGTCTTTCTGTCTTTCTGTCTTTCCCTCCTTCTGCCTTTCTGTCTGTCTTTCTCTTTTTTTTTTAATCACTGTTTAGAAAATAGAAAACTATCTCCCAGTTTGTCTGTTCCCCTAGATTTGAACACAGTTTCCCCCACAAATTTAAAAAACTCTTTTTTGGTTTTCAGAGTATAAGTACCTCTAATGTTCAAAACCAAAGCATTATATTGCTGAAGTCTTGGCTGAATAATAGACTCCTAAAGAATATTGGTTTTCCAGTCACTGGTGTAAGGAGTGTGAGTTTGCTGTAGCATAGCAAATAATTGCGTTAATGGGAGCTCAAATGACCATCAGTCTTTTTTGAAAACTCCCATTCATTTCCTGCGTAGTAAAGAGCTTTCTGGAATAAAACTTTATCACTTCTATTGAGTTATTACCTCCAGTGGGACCAGAAGCAGTATGACATGGTTTCCCTTGCTATTCTGAAGAAATGGGATGAGAAATGCCTGCTGGATCCATGTCCAGTGCCCTTTGCCCTGCCTGCCCGAAACGTGGCAGTGGATTGTGCACAGAATGAAGCAGAGCACAGCATGCCTCATGCTTAGAAGAGGTGGGAAGGCAGGAGGAGCTGCTCATCCTCCACCTTGTGTATTTCCTTTCCTTTTAAAAATAACTCCTTTTAATGTCACATAAATGGCTAGAATAAAAAGAGAATTTATTCTAATTACACTCAAAACATATGTATGTAGACCTATTACCATTTCCCTGATGGCATGAGAGCACTGGAGCGTTCAGATATAGATAAAACTTGTGTTCAGAACCTGATAAAGTCCTCCCTGTGCTCCGAGTGCATCATAAGCTAAGCTGTTACTAATTGTCACTGGAGATATGTTCCTATTTCCAGATGGCACCACAGCAGCTGTGCCATTAGGACAGCAAAACACTTTACATGATGAGCCTCTTGGTATCCTAAATTTCATGCTCCGGAGCCTTCTTCAGCTTAAACTGTCCTGGACAAGAGCTGTCTCCGGGAGGTGACACCAGTTGTGGCTGAGAGGATTGTTTTGCTGAGTATGTATAGCTGTAGAAAGGTTCAGCTACTGTGTGGTAGGTGGGTTTGTGTGTTATGTTGTTGACGGTTTTCTTGTAGTTGCTGTTGTTATTTAAAGAAAAAAAAAAAAGAAACACAAGCCAACTTCTTTTCCTTCATATCTTGAAAGCAGGCAAGCAGCCTTTTGGATTCTTCCTTCAAAAATTAAATCTCTGATAGTGTAAATAATTCAAAGTAGAATAATTACTAGTGCATACAAAGAGAAAGGGGTATATATACATTACTCAAATTTGTGCTAAGAAGTTCTATTTCTGTTAAGTGGGATTAATCCTGTCTTGCTGAGAGGACTAGGGCTGCAGGTCTCCCTCATATCACCTGGAGAAGAGAGAGAATAAGAAGAAATCAGCATAATAATCTAGTTCATGCCATGACCTGGCTGGGGGCGTAAGAAAGGACAAAAATTGTGGACCAAATATGCCTATTTGAAACCATCTAGTACTGCCTGTAGGCAGCAGGACAGCGATGTCTATGATGCCACTTCCTTTGGGATTCACTGGGGGGAACCTGTGATTCAAACAGCATGGCAGCCTGCCTCTGCTTTTTGGAAACCCTCCCCTGTCAGCTGTGCTGGTGAGAAGATCTAATTGTGGCACAGGTTCTTCCCCAGGTACCTTGATGTTGGTGAGCAGCTCCGGTGGTAGGTCATGGCAGGCTGCCGTCTCCGGGAAACTCTGTCAGCCCAGACATAGAAGCAGTATGGGCGATTTTCCATTTTGTGAGTACAGTGAGAAAAATATTTTGAGTTTTTTTTCTGGGAGGTGTATGTGTGTGTGGTTACAAATGGTTTGAAGGAGTGCTAGCTGATGACTTGGAGCCTGAGAAAGAAGGAAGCCCAAAAGCAAGTCATTCCCTTCACTTCCTGCCGTTGCTCCAAGTGCCTTCCACGCTATCACAAGAAAGTGATGAATACAGAACTGCATTTTGTATTTACAGCAGGATCTGTGTAACTGACCTCCCCTCTAAAAAATAAAAATGCGGACCTTTTCTTCATAGGGATCATAAGAAACACACTATATTCAATCTCAAAACTGGGCAGGAGGTTGTGTCTAGCTGTGCAAAGCACAAGCACAACCAAAACTAAGCACATCCTTTTCTTCCCCCACCCTGCAGTCCCCAAAGGGCTAAATAAGGCGTATGCTGGGAAAGGTGTCCAAGATGTCAAAAGTTGCACAGTCTGGCAGTATCCATAACAAAACTCATTTTTTGTCCGTGGCAAACAAATAGCAACACGTCTATCAGTCTAGGATATGGCACAGAGGGCTTGGACAAGTGAGGAGGAGAGGAGATGTGCATTGGGAAGGAAAGTAATCCCAGAGCAGAGTAACAGGGAGAGAATAGTAGGAAAGAAATTCAGGTTTACCACATGATAAAAAGATTACCAATTTTTATGCTGTTATATTGGAGTGTAACAAACACTGAATACATGGCTAAGATTGGGTTGAGTTTTGTGGATATGTCAGATTTAGTCTGTCTGAATGCTTTTACTTGTGGAAAGCACAGCAAATCTCCCCCCAAACTTGTGTCTGAACAACGAATGAACTTTGAACAAAATTTGTGGTTTATTTTACTTGTCTAAGTTATCACCGTAAGCTAGGAAGTATTAGAATATGTATTTCAGACTTTTATGTTCAGTAATCTTTGGTGACCTTTAGTTCTTGATCACATTTACAATCTTTAAGAAAAACAAGCAGTCTCAAGACATATTATGAAGGTGGAATTCACCATAAGCATTTAAAATGATCTAAACAATAAAATACATGAAATGTTAATTATTTTAACTGTCAGCCATTACAAAGCCTAATCCTAATGATACAAAAAACTTTCTGAACGTTCATAGGGTTGGAATAAGTGGCAAAGAGAGTGATTTCTTGAAATTAAATTTAATTTTTAATTTATGGTTATACTTCCTCCATGTTTAATTTCACAGTGTTTTTTGGCTGAACTTCCCAAGCCCAGCATCTAGTACTGAAAAGGGCCTAACCCCAAATCCTTACAGTTTTACAGGATAGGTTCTTATTCATAGTGTGACCAGAATAAAGGATTATGAAATCACCAGGAAGTCTTACTTACAGTGTCATTAGATTTCAGCCTTAAAACCTGTGGAATTATCCCTTACAATGAAGAGCTGTTAATTACAGCAACCTAACTGCATTTGATTAGAGGTAGATTTTCTGCATTTGAAAATCTCTTTTTCTCTTTATGAAAACCAATTAATTATATACTGATTTATGTTGCATTAGCTTTAACATATTCCACCTAGGATTACTTGAATGCCCCTGTCAAAAAAATGGATTCTAATGCATAGTTACACATGGATTTTTTTTTTTTTAACGGGAGTCTAGGAGTTAATTTCTTTCAAAAGAGTAAGTATTTTTATTTCCTTCAGAGCACCTTAAAAAATCTTAACATAGATTTTCTCTCAAATCATTACTAAGAAATAAAAACTTTCTTTGAATCTTACAGTTTTGTGCTCTCTGAGTCTTTTCATAGGTAGAGTTTCTGTTGCTACCTTTGTTAAATACTCTGTTCTTGATAGCCTGAAAATTAAAAATCAATTTGTAAAACAGACAATCAGATTTGTATTATGACTTTTCCTTTGTCTGTTTTACAGATAGGGGTTGTGTCTCATTTCTATTCATTATGATGCCTGGCAAAGTCTAAACTCAGCCAGGGCTCGACAAAAACTATAACACCAAACACTGATCTTACTATTTGTATATGCACTCACAGAAAGCTTTAACTCATTACTCCTCCCGTCTTCTTGTGACTAGACTTGCATGTTTGAGTTATTTACGTGCTGTTTCCTGGTCAGTTTGACGTTACAGCTGCTGAGGAACAAGTCCTATCTAGAAGGCAAGAGAAGGTTTTTGGAAATGCAACATTTTCATTGGGAAATGTATGTTATCTTTTAGGAGTTGAGAAGGAAGTACTTTTTTTTCCTCCCAAGAAATGTAAAGACTAAAGTGTGACTGTAGGAGGAATCACTGAGCACTCTGAAAGAGAGGTCCTAGCTAGCTCCCTTCATGGGGTGGTAGCAAAATGACCTGCAACTGAAAGGAATTAGCAGTGTCGATTAATTGCAGGAACAGAAGGTCAAGATGTAATGGAAAGAGGCAGCTTTTTAGCAAAGCAACCAGCAGGGGAGAAAGGGAATAAATGATAGGGACTGGATGCTGAATAGAATACAGATGGAAAAATGTGCAGGGGTTTCAGTCATTGACCGTTTAAAGCAGTTCCTTGCAGATGGCTGTATGTGACCTTGGCTTTCTCAAGATTTGAATCAGATCAACAATGGTTTTTAATCACCATATCCAGTGGTTTTCATATTTTCTAAGAGACAAAATTATTTAGCTGTTAAAAGGACTACTTTGATATGTGAAAAAGGAGATTCTAAGAGCATTGAAAAAGCTCTAAGAGCTTTTTTCTTCCCTTTTTGCTTGAAAGAAAAAGAAATGAAGACTACGCAAAATACAAGAAGGGTTCTCTTGTTTGTTAGCCTTTGTTTGTTTGGGGAGTGTTGTGTTTCTTCTGCTTTTAATCTGAATGCCCAGGATACTTAATAGAGAAAGCTCTAGGAATACAAACCTTCCTCTCTTTTTCCCTTTTGCCTTGAAGTTCTTGGCATCTCATTCTAATTTTCTTTATTTAGCAAGATGCTAAAATTTTCAGAAGAGGCTAGCAACTTAAGTGCCATGTTGTTTAAATTCCCAAATCAAGTTCTTACAGGGCTTGCTTTTCAGAAAGTTATTAACAGAAGCTAATGTAGGTTTAACACTTGCAAAAATTTCAGCGATTTGAGTGGGAACATCCACTCGTACCAGTGGGACTAACTGATTTCAGCTGTCTGTGCTCTGCAAACAACCCCATTATAGGACTAATTCTACCACCTTTGTGGTAGAAAACTTTGCAAGCATTTCTGAAAATCTCATTGACATTATCACCGAAGGATCTGAACTATATAGAAACCAAAAGGATCTATTGTGAAGTGAATTACTACATGACTAAGGATACAAAGTAGCTGATGGAAAAACGACTATCATTCGGGAGAACTGAAAGCTGATTACTCTTCTCTGAACTGGTAGATACTTGGAGCACTGTTGCAATGATAAGACATGCCATTTTACCCCCAGACTCTAGGAAGGAAGGTCTGAATCAGATATACCTCTTCCATAGCAACCGTATCTCTTTGACTGGCCTCCCCTCCATTTTTCATTAGATACAGAATCCCCAGAAGAAAAATTTAAACCCAGACATGGATTTTTGTCCAGAGTTAGGACAAGCCACAGATCTATTGGGTTTGTAGAGGTGTCTCTGGATGCCAGGTACCCCATTTTGCCGGAGAGAGTCCAAAGCATGTCCTACCCAAACCCATTCTACAAATCCTGCAGCACCTGCACCCAGTGCTGTTCCGCCAAGTGGCTGTGTGCCTGCTGAAATCAGCACTGCTATTCAGTCCTCCACGCCATTTGGGCACACAGCAACTTCAACAAGTGCGCAGTGTAAGCCACCTTGTTACAAGTCACGGGTGAAGAGAGGCCAAACTCTTCCTACGTGCCTGAATCACCACCAGGAAGTTGGATTCTCTATGAGGAGTTATTAGGGCAGCTAGTGATACACCAACGCTCCCACCAATGGACAATACAGCCTGGGAAAGTTCTGGAGTGTGTAACAATAGTGTTCAGGAGAGCTCTGCATCCCTTGGGAGTGTGGGTGAGAGATGTCAAAGCTGAAGGCTTATAAGGGAATATTTCAGAAGTCCTCTTTCACCAAAACCCCAGCCACTGTCCCAAAACAATCCCATGTCACAAGTCTGATCTTACACTTCTGTGTGGCTACCATAGCGTATGATATCGTATCGTATCGTATCGTATCCAGCATATTATCCCGTGAAGTATGGCTTGCTATGATCTAGGAAGACTGGCAACTGCAGAACTTTTGCAGCCTCATTTACTGTGTAATATCAATGACATTTTACATGAGTTAATAAATTTCGACAGATCTCCATCTAATATTAAATTATACGAATGGCAAGCTACTTAAGCAGTTCCATCTTCCCGCAGAAAGGATGATACCCATTTTACTCTTTCAACTTTCTCAGCATGGAAGGAAGCTTTCAAGAACCTGCAGATGGTGAAGCTACTGATGAAGGATCGGTGTTTGCTATGACATAATTATCTTCCAGCTGCAATCAGGTTATTGTAAGTCTTCTGGTGGCAAATTTGAAATGTGAGAGAATTTACAGAATTGTTTTGTATGAATACGTACTCATACTGACTGCAGTAAGCACTCGCCTTTAGAGTGTGTGCTTGAATCTGCTGTAAAAGAGCAGGTTGCTTTCAGCTGGGTTACAGTAAAGACTGTAAAAAAGAGGAAGGAAAGAGACTAAAATACAAAATAAGATGTATGTTTGGGATGCTGAGAACAACACCCTCCCGCTCCCTCCCCCCTACTTTACTAAAAAAACCATTTTCTGTAGAAAACAGGTAATAGGGGAACAGGAAAATACTGATGAGGTGAGAACAGGCAAAAGAGTTATTGTAAAACTATAGGTCTTCAGTCAGCAGCTTAGGGAGTACCATCCTAAGTATTATAACCCAGTGTCATTTTCTGACTTAGGAGATTGCACTCTATTATGTATACAGTCTGAAATATTCATAACAGTGCAGAGCAGCTGAAGTTCAAGTCAGTATGTACTTTATCAGGACCGATCTTCATAAACCATAGCAAAACCCTCCAAAATATTCAAGTTCAGTTGTTTGTTCTGAAACTCACTGAAAAAACTGAAGTGTTCTGGCAACTTTCAGTCAGTCTCCTATTGGACTTATTCTATCTTGGTCAGATCTATATTAATGTCATACAATTTAGTCTCGGAGAGAATTGTTATGAGACCTGTTCAATGAATTAATAATTTTTCATTTATTTCCAAGTGCTAACATTGAATCTAGAAAGTTTTCTTTATAAAGTTATAATATGTTAGAATGATTAAAAGATTTTATTGCCTGTGTAACTCCTAGATGAAGAGCAGATTGACTGGGTTAATTTTTCCTTGCTGCTCACCAAAGCACATATTTTTATCAGCTAGCAATTAACCTTTAACAAATGCTTTATTAAAACTAAACACTTATTTGTGACAGTTCATTTGAAGTGTAAGTTCTTTGTAAGTCAGACAGTCTGCTGGTTTCACAGAACTTCTCAATTAAACTCTTTGCCATGCAGCTTTATAGGCTACAGTCACAAAGAACAGTCATACCATGAATAATAACAAAAGGAGTACTAGAATGAAAATATTGCACTGAAATAGAAAATCTGCTGATTACTTTTTAAATGAGCGCTCTCAGTGAGATTAAGATGTAAATTAGTTCCTGTGCTCTTAATCTCTTCTTGTGAAGATATAGGAGATTGCTTCATATGCCGTTCTTTGAAATGTTGTTTTAGCCTGGCTCCAGTTCAAGACCCTTGCCCTTCTGTGTGTGTATATGTACATCTTTTTCAGTTTATGAACACTGTAAAGGATTTCATTTTTACCAGAATTTATCAGAATTTCACAATTGCATATTGCAAATGTATTGGAATAGTTTAAGACTAATGTTTTTGTCCACTGAGTGGCATCGTTAAAACAACAGGGTGCAATCCCTGGTATACTGCCTGCCTTTGAAGCTACATCCTTCCTGACTTTTTTGTGTTGGGAGCACCCACTCACACAGCTTCAGTGCTGCCCTTCTCCTGACTGTATTGTGAGGCTGATAATAACTACCGCCTCAGCTTCTGGGATTATTAAAAATTGATTTTTGAACAAAAAAGTGAAGTTTCTATCTTTCAATACTTCAGGCTAAAAAAGAAGTTAAACAAGTGCATCCCAGATGTGCACCAAGCAACATACAGCCTACTGTTTAGTCTGTTTTTCCAGTTTTTTAAATTTTGATTTAATGATTTTTAAACAGGAATTTGCACTGTTGAATTCAGAGTTGGATGATGGACACTTACTATCATATACAGCTGCAGTTAATCAGCAAGGTTTTAGCTTTTTCTGCAAAACTAAATCCAGACTAGAAACATCAAAACTTGCTTCATCTGATGGTAAAACAGATGAAAAACTTCAGGTCACTGCAGCTTCTGTAAGTGGTTCAAGCGCATCAGAAGGAGCAAAAGTTTCTGGGTTACACCTTTTCCGGATCAACCTTTTGGACTGGCATGTATTTTGCTGGTGAACAGATTGTTTTGCTTCAGCTCCACAAATCTAATTCTTTTCAAAAGGTCCTGGAGGAATTAACTGTCTTCTATTGTGAATTCAACTTGTGAAGAGCCATGGCAATCTTGGTTGCTTTAATTAAACATATGTCTCAAAATAAATTTCTCCATCTGTTTAACTGGCTGATTAGGGCAATAAAAATGGAATAAAATTCAGAAACATATCAGCTAATTAGGTAGCAATTTTTGAAATTTTTGCACGCTATTTATGCACTGAGTAAAAGCAGGTTGTGAAGAAGGATAGCCATGAAGATTCCTAAACAAAGTCACTTGTCTTATTTCTGCAAGAAGTACAGAACCAGCGTCTGGAGCATGGGAGGAGTAATCTCCACTATCTCCTCTGTTTAGTATAATAGCTATATTTTCTTTTAATATATATGAAAAAGTATTGACTACAAATTCAGTAGGAGTCCAACTTCATACAGTAAGCCTTCTGTAATCAGGGATGCGTCTTAATGTTGTGCCTTATCTGGAGCTACAATTCTGAGATTTGTTGCTCACAAGAGACTTCAATAATGAGAATAACAGGGAGGAGCTGCAGCTTGCAGACATCAGGATTTTGTGTTTCTCTCCTTGATTATGAGTTCTGAGCATACTTGTAGGTGGTATTTTGAACTTGCTAGTTCAATGAGTTTTTGAAAAGCTTTTTTTTGTGTTCAGTTGGTTTTGGTAGAGGGAAAAATGAAGGAGGTATGCAAGGAAAGATGGCGGAGAGAGCATCACTGAGACTAGCGTTGAAGCAAATACTTCTCTGTTGAACCTTTACCAGGGACTGGCCTATGATGCCAGTCTCTATGATGCCTCAAGTGGGACAACAAAATGTTCCTTACAGCTGGGCCTGCCTTAGAGGTGGAGATTGAGAGAGAAGTTTCCATGGAGAAAACTCATATTTTTTCTATAGGTGGCGTTTTTAAAGGTGACTTGTTTTTTTCCCTTGTGATATGATGTAAGGGTTATATTGACAGAGAGAACTTCATATGAGTTACTAGAGGGTAAAATCTCCCCTCTGCCACATTTTGAGACTCCACTTCAGTCCAGCAATTGTCCGTAATTCTCAGCCAAAATACCTCAGATATGATTTAATAACCTTGAAAACACCTTAAAACCAGGATTTTTTTGCAAAGAAGAATGTTATTAGCAAACGCTATGTATCACTAAACTTAATGGGATATGAGGTCAGAAGAACACAGAGAGGAACACAATACGAGTTATCTCATTTACACTTGATTTCTTGAACAATGCTGAAGCACTGAAATAAGAGCGGTATACGGTACCAAACTGAGTAAGAATGTTAATACAGGTAAGAAGCTTTGACTGTATCTGATCATTCTTGAACTTTGTTCTTTTTCCTCTTCCAAGACTAAACATCAAAAAAATTAGGGCCAATGGCTAAATTTTTAAGGAAAGTAGGTTTCCTAGCATGCAGTAACATGTCAAGTAAGGTTTTCAAAAGCCTAATGGTGTAGTTGATAATGAGAATCACTAGCTGAAAATGAGACCTAGCTTCTAATGATTTTCACTGGAGCAAAGTGTGTAAGCACTGAAAATCCAATTACACCACAAAGAGGATTTAGAATGAGGCACTACAGCACTGAGCCTCACCAGTCCTCAGGAAAGGTTATCTAAAATGTATAAAGGAAGAATGACTTTAAACGGGCTTATTAAAAGTAGGAGTGGAACGCTGTTCCTCCTAAATATGTTGGGTCTTTAGGTCCATGTCACTAAGTGTTTAAGTGCTTAGCTCTAATCTGGATAAAGGTATATCTCTTCTCAGGAAAATTACAGCTATGTTTGTTGTCCTGGAGTCAAATGCATAAAGCAACTAAGTCAGTCTTTGCAAATTGGTGATGCGTCTGTTGTCCTCAGTCAGTTTTTCTCTTTTGTAGTCACATCCAATAGCCAAAAGTTCGGAGCCCTCAGCAACATAAATAACACTAGCATTCAAATCCAAAACTGACTTTGAAGAAAAATCTGAAGCTGCCTATCAGCAGGGTGTGCTCTAAACCCTCTTCCGGGAAAGGAAGAGGAGAGAAACTGTTTTGTGAGATCAAAATATCTTGGCATAAACCTTTTACTCCAAAGGAAGGCTCAACACTTCCTTGAATGAGCTTTCTTCATTTTGACCACCTTTTCACGAGAGGGAGTGCTACTTACTCCCAGAAATTGCTTGGGAACATAAAACATCAATAGAAGGTGAGTAACTAGCCTTTGTTAGATGCAGTTTGGGGATATTATTTTTTGTCTTGCATAAATCCTTAAACAAAGCAAATAAAAAATAACAAATTAGAGGATGCAATAGCATATAAAGCATGCACTAGCAAGAAAAAAAAAACCCCAAAACCAAAAACCGATAGCTTTTAGTCTTTTACCCATCTAACAATAGATGTAGTTTGATTAAAACATTTGATACAGAAAGCTATTGCCAGTATATGAAATGGATTAGTAAAAAGGATTGAAAGTATTCATAAAGAACATCATCAAATCTATTCCACCAATGCCAAGTCTCAAAAAGAAGCTGAATTATTTGCTTTGAAATGTAGATTTCCAAAGGGAACACCTTTTTCTCCTTGTTGACAATAAAAGCAATATGGAAAAGTAAGTCAGATTCTGGCCTTATCATCTTATAACAGTTTAGAGTTTCATCTTATGCAGAAATCTCATCGCTTCTAATCATAAGGAATTAGTTTTATAGATAAAGATTGTTATAAAATGACTACCTAATTGCTGGAAAAATGACACTAGGCACCTGTAAATAACAATGCGTTTTCTGACAGTCTTTTGCCTCTTATGTGACCATGATTTTGTTATCATGCTACTTTGCAGACATTTCAAACAAGTACGTACACTATGTTATCATTTACTTAAGAAGTGAATGCTATTCCCTTATTTACTTAAGAAATGAATGCTATTCCCTCACACTCAGGCAAACACACACAAATTTACTTTTGCTCATTGGAGAACAAAAACTCTGGGAGCAAATTTCTGTTTAGGATTGTTGTGAGAGTTTATTCTAGCTGAAGCTTTTCCACGTAGCGTAAGAGTTACTTAGTACTGACATTTCCTGGCATCTCCCAGTTGTATCAGGTTATCTGCTGTCAGTAAACTAGACGAATTATCCTACTTTATAGTCCCATCTTCCTATAGAAATTGACACAACTTATTTACCTGACTATTTGTACACAGACTATACTTTTATATATCTCAGAATCATTTCCAGTGTCATTAACAAATGGCTTTATAATAATAGGTAAGGGCAAAATTCTGCATTACTCTAGTTTCCCTTGGTTATGAATCTAAATTCCTTTTTTCTTTTTTTTGCCTTGAGGTTTGGGTGAATGGACATTTGAGGAGGGAGAGGTGGTCTAGCCAAGCTGAGGGTTTTCTACTGAAAATGCTCAGCAGGAGCATCAATTTGGAGGCAGGCAGAAAGAAGGCTTTCTGCTTCATCTCCCACTTAAGTGATGTTTAAGGTGAAGTTAGACACCCTCTTCTGGTGAAGAGATTGTGTCCCCAGTTGTCCATTCCAGCTGCAAATTACTGTCCTCTCAGGTATGTCGGGTGAACTGCTTTTACCCACATTCCTGGGTATACCTGCTATTCCTAGATATACCTGCTTGGCCTGAACACTTCAAAAATTTTGGTTTTGCAAGCAAAATCGATTTTTATTTAAAGGGGTTAGAAAGTGTATTTATAAGTCATTGAATGTATTGATCTGAAAAAGCAATGGTTTCTCACACTTAAAAACAACTGAAGGAGGACGCCAATCTCTTCATATACCATTCATGAAACTCATCTTTGCCCATAGGTTCAAAAAGCAAGTTGAACTGCTTATAGCAACTGTAGCCTTGTATGGAAAAAGTTTTTGCTGATCTAATTTCTGAATTTTGGGCCTGAATTTTTAAACCATGCTCTGAAGGGGTCAGGGGTGACATTTCTCTGTTTGATGAAAAAGGATGCCAGAAAATACACACACATACAGGGAATCCAGTTCTTTTCTGTCTCTCATGGACACAAAACAATTCTTCTTTTTCCAGATTCTCATCTGAAGTTTGCTGTGACTTCAGAATTGAAAGAAAATACTTCAAGAAATTCTGGAAAACTCTAATTCATTTTGAAGTTCAGATTCACAGTGTTGTAAAATATTTATATTCAGTCCCACGTTGGCATTAAATTTTTCAAAAAGGTTAAGGTCATGATTCATGACAGGACTTAATGGAATAGTTTATCATGTTGAACTTCTGTTTTAATTCTGTTCTCTTTTCATCAGTCTACTATTCTTGCATGCAGTGTTACAATTAACGTTGAAGCTCTTGGTTCAGAAGACTTGTGTAAGTGAAGCTCTCTTTAATGACAACACCTCACTTAAAACAAGTGTGTATGTCGCTTTGAACAAGCTTTTGTTGGTGCATATTTATGAAGTAGTTTGTGAGGACAAAGAAGCCATACTGTGACTACAAGCGATCTTGAATTGCATGAAACTGGGATTTTCCAAACACATGTGTCTTCCCAAACCAGAGAAAAGACATAGAAGAGTGAATGCGATACACAAAGCAATATCATTTAACAGCTGGCAGTAGCATAATGGGCATTATGGCTATGTACTTACATTTAGGAAACTTCTGCAAACTAGAGGTCCACAGTTACTATAAGCGTTTATGCATGGACTTACAGTCATTGCTGGGAATAGTTCAGTGAAGGCTAGTCAGTGCTTGTAGTAACTGGATCTTAGTTTGCCATTTTCATGACATTCCTTCTGAAATCGTAAGGGAGGTGTTCACCTTTCCTCCCTGTGTTATAATTCCTCCTGATTGCAACAGGCTACTTTTCTGAATAGCTGAATGTCTTCTGGAAAAAGAAAGGATCTCATCTCCAATGTTCAAAGAAGTGAAACGTGCAACCTGACAATGGTCAGAGGCAAAATGTCGCACAGCTAAAATCATTGTGAGGAAGAGATACAAAACTAACACCGAGTAAGGATATAACAACCAGTTTCTCTTGTCTGAATGAATTAAAACCCATATCTTCTCACCTGAAGAGTACGTTACTTACTACCTAAAATAAGATGGTGCATATAAGCATATGAGTCATGCACTGCTGTAAGGGAAAACCTTGCTCCACTTCTGCTGGTAGTATATAATTTACAGACCTACAGATATCTTAATTTTTGTCCCCAAACTCCTCAAATTCCACTTTATATATCCCATAATATCTGTGTTTTGGGAGGAGTTGTGAGCAGCGTTTTGCCAGGCTTGTATTCAGCCCTGAGTGGGATAGGCAAAGTAGATACCAGTCTATGTAAAATCTTCTAGATTCTCAGTTTTATACACTAAGAAGTTGATTATTTAATCTGTGCATTTTTCTAGTTTGTTTCACTTGCATGTTTAACACTGCCATTTTTCTTCTACATCATAAATAAATTTGGGAAGAAGTGGTGCTTTTTATCTTAGTACATTCAGTTCCACTGAAATGGTCCCCAACTTTTAACTATAACGTGATCTATTTGCTTTCCATGCCACCCATTTGATGTAAGGTTAATGTGATTTCAAGAATGTGTTGAAGCTAGTAAGTGGAGGCTTTGATTCTGATACCTAATTCTCCACACAGCACATGCAATCGAGTGAGCAATAAGTAACTAATCTGACGGAGTACATGATGTGTCTTTTTCCTACAGTGTCTCTCTTGCAGATTTTTATATAGTTCTTGAGTGTTTTATGAAAAATACCAGTATGCTGTCCAGACTAAAGGATGACTATGTGTACACTTCCCAGAGTACTAATACTGCTAGAACAAAATGTTCACTAGGAGACGTTCCCAGTAGAAGTGATTTATCAACTACACTGTTCTATCTTTTAGTAAAATGTCCCCATCCAGCAGTCAATATGTCCTGAAGAATTATGAGTCATCTGCTTGGATTTATTTTTTTTTCCAAGCTGTAATTAATGTGAAGGAAGTATGGGTCTGCGTGTGTGCTTCTCTTGTGCATGTGCACATTCGTGGACCAAGAAACTCTTACACAACCTGAGTGCACATACCAGTAGCTGCCCTCACCACTGCTTGGTTTGCTTTCATATTGGTTAGAAGAATACTAAGCAGCTAATGGTAATTAGTAATGGTAATCCCTTTATTTCATTTTCTCTTTTGAGGCCTCACATAGCTCTTGATTTAACCTAATAGAAATAATAATAATAGAGATATACAATAATAGAGATAATAATAATAGAGATGCATAACTGCAAAACTATTTTTTTACTTTTCTGAAGTGGTCCCGCAACTAAGTGTCTCTAAAAAGGCTAAAATAGCATTTAAAAATGACTTCTTACTTCCACTGAGTTTCTGTCTAAGGGTATTGCTCACTTTTTACATTTGTCTCAGGAACTGGACTAACTTCTATGCCAATGTTTCATATACAATAGATGTCGCACCGGTGTGACTTTTTTTTGGCAGTTGAATGTTTATATCAAATATGAACTCAAGCATATTTGATTTCATTAAACAGAACCAAGGGGCCTCAACTGACACTGGGAAAAATATTTTTCAGTGCAATGTGAAAACCTCAGTGAACTGGATTTCTGCCTGAAGACCTTGAAAAAATGCAGAGAAGTACTTCCAAGCAAACTGATTGCACTAAGGAAGGCTGCTGCTGATTTTTGGCAGACTTGGGACTAGGACTGCAAGTCTCCTTGTTCTTCTTGTGTTGCTACTGACTCCAAGATTTAACGTTTTAGGGAAGATTGCCCATTTAGGCCATTTTGACAAAAAGATGTTTTCAGTACTTATCTGCACTGCACAAGGTGGTGCAGATCAATTTTACTATGTTTTATGAACTCTTTGCCAGCACTGTTTTTATCTTTTCCCAACTTTGTCTTTGTTTTTTAGTAGTCCAGCATGGCTTCTGCATGTATTTTCCAATAATCTGTTTATATGAATGCTGATGGTTTTATTAAGAAATTCCTATTTCATCAGTCTGACCTACTGATGCTTCAACTGACCTGTAATATTTACCTTCCAAGACATTCCCCAGACTTCTGAGCGAGTTGTTTTTTGTCTGCATGAAAACTATTCCTTTAAAGATGTTCCTAATATCACAAAGTATGTGGAAAGTCTTTCAGTGAAGACATTGTAAAAAATGTTTGCAGCTATTTTTCATCTATCAACACCAGCAAAACAAAGTGGAAATGCACGGTTGCTGGTTTTCAACAATCTGTCTACAGCAGTTATATTGCTACAAAAATATGTGAGTTTCTCTGCCATACAACAGTAGTCAAAGACTTGAGAAACATCTCCAATAGAGAAAGCCTGTTCAGATTCTTCATCTGATTAGGGCTGACTTCTGTATGGTAGTACATGTACTTCCTTCAGTTTATTGTTCTAAGGCTTCTTCTTCTTTATACGCTTTTAATTCTGCCTTTAATTGCTGTCTGTTGACGTAATAGCACTGACTTGCAATCCAGCTGCTCCTGGAGGGGAGTGTAATCTGCAGATAAGAGAACAGTTTGGTTTAAGACTTGCACACACTGAAAACAGTCCCTGCAGTAATCCTGTTTCTTGTTCCCTCTGAAATTTTGAGAGAGGATCTCTCCATCCCTCCCACGATAACAAGGACAAAGCTTGCCTCTGAATTCAGCCTCTCTCTTCCCTTGTTCTAGAAAGCTTGTCCTGTTCTCAGGCTTTCACCCCATGGAAAGAAAACTGGGTTTGCCTTTGCAGTTGAGAAAACTTGAGCTGGCTATATTTTGTGGTATGCTTGAAACATTCTCCGTACACCTTCTAAGAAATCTTAACGTTAGCATTGTTTGCTTATGTTTTTACCCCTTTAGTTTATTAGGCTTTGACTGTTAATTTTCAGTTAAAATCCATGTTTCTGATGCTTGAAACCTTTAGCAGCAAGGCTAAACAGTCAAAGCTCTTAAAGCTTTTTGAGACACCATTAATATTAAAGTATCTCACAACATAAAGAATAAATAAGTTTCATGCTAAAGAAATGTAACAGTTGGACAGCTCTAGATAATAAAACTGACTTCAGCAAGGCTTCAAAGAAGTCTGTGTTGAAAAGTTTATTTCTTTGTGACTTTATTTCAGATACATGCATTACTATTGTTTCCTTTCATGATGTTTCTATCAGTGTACAGTAATATATACTAGCAGACAATATCTTTAAAACCAGGCAGCAATGACTATAAGCTTTCTTGCAAGCTTTCTGCCAGTCACAATGACCGTTAGTATTTTTTTTTTCTGCTTACCAAGGATGCTCAGGACAGTTTGCATTTTGCTTCTACAGTTCCAGAAGCTGGCCTATAGACTACCAAGTGCTGAACTTCACAAGTGGTTTTAAACTTGCCAATGCTTTCATAGGCAGAAATATCATAGACTTTGAAGCATGGTCTCTCTACATTGAAGAAGAACACAAATGCAGGGAACTGTTGTTGAATCAGAGAATAAAAATGAAGCCGTCATTTATTTTTCAAATAATCTTGGTTGCTAGTTGTGAAGAAAAAAAAAATCACATTTTTTTTTCACATGCTTTTAGTCATAATAGCAAGGAAATGTTGAAAAGAAGTGGTGGATCATATGTGAAATACTGGAACTCTAGGGTATTTTCACTAGATGCAAAGAACTGCCCAGATATGCCACTAGATGCCTCTCTTTCCTTCTTGGTTCACCCCATTAGCTTTGTCCGGCGCACATCAGAAAGCTCTCCTGACAAAGGTGAATGCTTTTTTACCCTTCAGGGCTGTCTGCTGTTTCAGCAATTACTAAGAAAACCCCATGTCCATATAGCTCTCGTAGAACCAATACTGAAATATTCACTGTCATAAAAAGAGGCAGCAATTTAGAAACTAACCTTCAGAACAGGCAGCAGAAGATTAGTGTGCATGGGGTGGAATTCTGTGCTAAGCTGCTTGTTAAATAAAGAACTGGAATCTGAGGCTTGGTGCTTTTGCTGTTGTTAAGCATGAATTCACATTTCCACCTAAAAAATCTTGGCAAAATCCCTTCTCCATTGCTTGCAAATGCACAGAAACTAGGAGGAGGTATTCCTTGCAAGGGACACAGGCTTCAGTTGTTCAAATCCTGTCTCATCCTTTCATCTTTCTGCATGTCATATATAAGCTGGCTTGTCACCGAAGTATTTGAAATTACTTTGGATGGCTTCACTGCTGCATCATGACTTGATAATTAAGACTTTGCTCTAGGAAAAGGAAGGCTTGGTTGTAGTACTCTTTTTGACACAGCATCCCTGTTGAGGTTAAGCTTTTTCACCTTTTATTTGCAAAATGAGGTTACTTCCCTGACACTGCAGAGGTGGTGTAGAGGATAGGTTGCTGGGCAGCAATGGCTTTGAGCTACTAGAGGAGTAAGTAGGAGGTCTTTGATGGGAGGGATGGCTGTGTTGAATCGACACAGTGGTGTTGTTCAAAGTGGTGGCTGATCACCTCTGTAAAGCTGACCCATTTCTACAGAACAGTGCCGTAAGACTGAAGATCATATTTTTCACACATGTGTGTGCATGTAGTGAGTTTTTGCAAGTATGTATATGCATGTATATAGGTGTATATATTGATGTATAAGCTTGTATATGTACTTGTACTTCTCATAAATGAGGATGAGGACAGAACGAGTATCAGTAAAGCCCGTGCTTTGCATGTGGTTTTTACAATATTGGGATAGCTTACAGGAGCAGGGAAGTATCTCAGTTCTAGGCTGATGATCCAAAGGTGATCAGGACATTTTTTTCTCCGAGTCCAGAAAACCTGGATTATGTCTGTTCTGTATGACTTTGCATGCAATTCAGCTCAGGCTGACAGGTAGGAGATTGATCTCAGGGGAATTTATGCTCTGGCTAGTGACGTTCTTTCTTCCACGGGACTATTTCATCTATTACTTCTAGGGAGCAGCTCAGTAACGTTCTGACAAAGGGGAATCTGTTACTGCTATTTTTCTTTGGTATTTTTAAAAATCATATTTTACATTCTGCCATGTAGGAATTCAGCTTTTTAATGGTCATGAGCAGATCTCTCTGAAGTTCCTGGTCTTTGTTAGCTTTATTTTAATCTCCTCTAGTGTTTTGTGTTCTTGCACATTCTTTCTTCGCGTGATTGTCTCCCTTTCAGGTCTCCCCGTATGCTCTGAGATGCTGTCACACAACCCATCTCCAGGCTGTGGTCTAACAGTGGCAGTTCAACTGCAATGAGACGCCAGGGATACCAAAGTTACCAGCCTTTTTCTGAGTGCAGGAAGGGAAAGTGGAAAGAAAATGTGAGGAGAGCTCTGTCTTCAGGCGGTATCTTTTTTTCCGTAAGAAGAGACACAGTTCTCTGCCAGAATCACTGAAATCAGCCTAGTGTGGCAGCACAGCCCCCTGCTCTGTCCCGGAGAAGAACAAGTCACCCTCAGAGCAAGCTGAGGGTGATGGCAGGCTCACACTAGGAGGCCGGGTGGTAGGGAAGTATCAGGAGGTTGGGGATGTGTATTTCAGTGCAACTGCAGTGGAAATGGGGAACAAGTGTGGAGAAGGTGTGATAATCTAACACATGCTGGCATATTGGGCTAGAACTGTGTTTTGAGGACCAGCAGCAGCACTCAAGAGCTTAGTCTGAACTGCAGGTGTGTGCCTGCATGTAACATACCAACTTCAAACTCCCTGACTTTAGTTTATGGAAGGCTTTCACTCCTTAGATAGCATCCTTACGGCTGGTCTGAATTACACGTTGATAAGGGACTGTAGTGTGCCAGGTACTACTTACTCAGCAGAAATCATGACTGCTTTAAGATGTGAAAAACATCAGTTTTCCTATGCTAAGGATCCTTGCATAATATAGATAGTGTCCAGTTTTCTTGCAACCCCTTAGGCTAGAACAAAAGGAGAGTTTGTGCATATGACTTACTCTGCATTAACTTAGTACTTGCCTACACTGTAGGCTTGTTTGAACAGATTTAGGGTGTATGAGGCTTTGCTCAAAGTTTTTCTGCAAAGGTGAGAATTTCCACAGATCAGGTTATTCAGAAACAAAAATGGGATAGCAAAATAGCAGCTCTGCCTTGTAATAGCCTTACTGCAGAATTTCAGCTGTGGCGCATTGCAAGTGGTCTCTTGGCAAGGCTGAAAACTTCGCATGCAAAAAGACCCCAGAGTTTGGGTCTTTACAAAATATCTGCAATCTACCTTTGCATTTAAGGCATGTAAACAGAAATCAGAGTGAATTCTGCATTCTTTTGAACATTTTTATTTTTATATAGTTCCTTCCTATCCTTTTCCTTCCCCTTAGCTTGGAATGAGACAGTCAAACTGCCTGGAAGATCCAAATAGTTAATTCCTAGTAATGAAAGAAATGGAACATCCATCCTCATCTTTGGAAGGTATCTATAGGGTGAATTATAACAGTTTGGTTTACTATTTTAGGTTTGGATAATCACTATACATGATGCTAGAACCAACAATGAAATGTGAGATTTTAGGAAAATTCTGAGTGGAGAGTGAGCGTGAACTGCTTACTGCACAGCTTTACTGAAAATAATTTTAAACAACAGATAGTAACAATAGGTACAGCTTCTCCATAACAAATATTTTGGAAGTTCTTATTTTTGCTTTTTCTCCCTTAAATTTCTTTGACATTATTGTGGCAAAGGATCTTGGAGGCCTCTATATGATGACTTTTTTCAACGTTGTGCCGTCAACCCTTACAGCTTGTACCACAGCTGTACAACACAGACTTTGTCCACAACAATCCTATTTGCAGGAGCTGAACAATTATCAAATAGAAGTATAATCTTTGTTTGCATGCACTCATGGAAAAAAACCACATGAATGGCAATGCTTTAACTATCCAGAGGCACCAGCTGCTCAAAAAGTTAAAACTACTATTCAACAAAATATTAAATGACAAGTCATTTCATGTGTCCTAAGCTGTCCATTACAATGTAGATGTTATGTGGGAGATTGGTTTGGTTTGGTTTTGGTGTTTGGTTTTGTTTTTTAATGTTTGTTTTAATGTTACTTCCTCTGAAGACAAAGTCTCCAAATGTGCATAGTATTATTTCCTAAAGCTACCAAACTATGTGGACTATAAATGAAGATTTTTCTCAAGTGGTATGACGACATTGGCTATTGCTCTGTTGTACTGGTGAAACTGATATGTTCATCTAACTAAAACTTTTTCTCGTGTTATCAGATATCCAGCTGATAACTGGAGCGTATCAGGATTTTTCTAGTGGAACCAAATTTAGCCAAAAATGGTGGGTTTTAGCATATCCTGTTCCAACAGTTTGCATTCTGGAAGTTCCCTGCAGCTGCTTGGTGAAACTGATGTCTTGTTTGATAACAACCGCTGGTACTAATTGTGGAGGAAAGGGTATTACTTTCTCTGAATATCTTTGCTTTAAGCATGTTGGTGGAAATGAAGAACATAATTAAAGTAGCCAAAGCAAACCTGTCTTGTGCTAATTTTTGGCCAGTTCTGTCAATAATGTGGCACATAGTTAATAGTTTCCAAAGAGGCCCAGAATGTGTGAAATTGTTGGTTCTGTGCCATCGGAATAATGTGTCACTTGGGTGGAAAACTGAGGTTTTCAGACTCAGTTCAAATTAACCTCAAATGCCTACAAAATCTGACCAAATAAAATGCAGGCTGGACTGTGCAGTCATGAGTTTATTATGATTGATTTGTTTCTGACTAGCCTTTAAGGCTTGTCACTTGAAAACCTATGCTAAGAATGAAAGGATGTCTGATTTCATATTACTCTCATGCAAACAGATAAAAGTTCACGCGAACAATTTAGGGCACTGCCCCTTCCACTCCATATTTTGTTTGAGCAATTTTCTGGTATAGGTGAATAAGGCTTCACAAAGTGATTTCAGAAATAGCATCTAGGCAACAACATTTCTTGAGATTGGGAGGAGTTTCAGGGACAAATCTTTCATTTGCAAAAAACATACATGTTTGGTGCTATTAGTATATTTGTGAGTGCTTTCTAATTTGCATAAGTTTTACACTGTTTTGAGAAAAGTGATTTTTAAGAAGGCAAAATGAAGTGGTACGTTTAGTAGAAATATTTTTTAAGAAGTATTTTCACTTTCAAAATAACATATAAGTTTTCTTTTCCAGAAGCCTGTATTTAAGTGTCTGATTTTTTTTTTCTGTGATTGTCTCTTCCATCATATTAAAAAAGCAAACAATATAATAATAAAACCCAATACATCTGTTTTTCCAGAGCCTGTATTAAAAGAGACAATAATTTATGACAGGCATCTAAGAAGGGAGATGGCAGGGAAAGCCTAAAATTAACTAAATTAAAATGCAACACTACACGCTGTCTGAATAGTGACTTCAAGATGATATGTCACTAAACATAAGTAGATTCTTTGACAGATAGAGTTCAAAGTGAAATTCAGAACATACGTTTTACAGGGAAAATATCATCCAACCTCCCTCAACCCAGATCTGATAAATCTTTTGGCAGATGAGTGCTGTGGGACAATGGAAATGAGGGATGTATAACTTTCTTTGGCAGGGCTGAGTTACAGGGAAACTCTGTTTAAATTTTTAAAGATCAAATGAATAACTGTCTGGCAATGATACCTCTTTCATAAAAGGCATGTTAATCCAGGCTTTTGTAAAACCAGCACTGCTACATATGNCCCCCCCCCCCCCCAATCAAAACATTAGAAATGTTCTTAAAAAAGATAGTATACATGCATATATCCGGGTGTGTTTCTATCTACGTGTAGGTGTTCAGTTAAGGAAATGAAACACCAACAGAAAGAAAATTGAATAAGTTGAAACATGTTAGTTCTCCTTCAACTAGTTAGTACATTTTTTCAAGCATTAGAGGTATCTTAGAAAAGCAATGTCAAGCTAAACAATGCTGTTTCTTTTTTTAAATATAGAAGTGAAATACAGAATCTGCAAGTTGTTTTCTTTCCAAATATGTGCATTATCCAGACAAATGGTGTGCTGTCAGGACATAGCTGCACTTGGACCTTTGTCCTGTGAAGTTTTATTCTTTTCAAGACCTATTTTATGGGAAGCAGAATACCAGAGGTGGCTCCAGGCACAGATGAAATAAGCAGTCAAACTTTCCTAGGGTAGAGTTAGTGCTGGGCTGTTCATGTGGAAACCCATGAGGTGGTGGAATGATGCTATGAAAACATATCTCCTCTCTCGCAAACCTGCAATAGCACGTGACTGGAAGTACTAAAATTAAAAGTTTTACTGCCGGGTTCTTCCCCCTATTACTCCATTGAGGACTGAACCTGCCCCTTAACTCATTAGTATTCATATAAAAATTTCAAATGCAGCATCTGCCATTATTAAAACCTGATGTCCAGGATGTTTTTCATGAATCCTTGGGACTGCAGTGCTCGAGGGCTTAATTTTTTAAGACTATTTATGGAGCATCACAATGTTGTCAACGTATTAATTGGCTCATGCAAGAATAGGCTCCAAAGATGAATAACTTCATGGTAAATGTAGTTTTGGGAGAAGAGTTATTGCAATATTCTAACTCTAATTACCAAAGTTAATTATAGTTTTAGCTTCCCAAGCAGTATGGGAAGCTATATAAAATGCCATTTCCAGTGAGTCAGTCCTGAGAAAGAGCTCAGCTGAGGAAATAAGTTGCTTTGGGGGCTGTAATACTCTAAGAGCTGTTACAATGAAAACACAGGAAATAGAATGTGGGGTTATAAAACAGCGATAGCACAACAAAAAGCTAGGAGAAAGCAGTATGATTTTCCAGCTTTCAGACTTTGGAAAAAATACTCAGCTGCAGTCCTTAAGGCTTGTTAGTGGTAATTGTCCACTTTATAAGTGCTGATAATTGAACTTTTCTTTCTCTGAGAGGTGGTTGTCTGGCAGTGGCTGCCTTATGTGTTCCTTTTTAAGATCCTGTCTTCATAGGTAAGCTCAAGTCTATGCAAGAATGCTCATCCTCCATAGTGATCTTTACTATTGAAATACTTGGGGAATATTTATTGGTTTCTAATGCTTGGAGGTCGCTATGTAATACCATCTGTTCCATAGCCATATGCAGCTCTGTCTTCTTGGTCTGTTCCGCTATTAGATTTTCTCCCCCAGGAGCTGGAAAATCCCCTTTCAGCAGAGGTCCTATAGGCACTAAGGAAACTGAATCCTGAGACTTCTTTCTCCTGTGATTTTTGGAGTTAGCTTGACTCATTTGAAGGCCAAACCCAAACCCAAACTCTTTTCAGCCTATAAAAATGTGTAAAGTTTGCTAGCTCTTGAAGCATTTTGGGTAAGGAGAGGTGAGGTTGAGAGAGAAAACACTGAAGTCTGACAGACAGCTCCTGGATTTCCCACATGCATTCTGTAATGTGCCTTAAGACAATTACAATCCTACAGTATCTTCAGTAGATAGCTGCTTATTTCAAGCAGTTTGGTTTTGCTGCTCGTACAAAACAAAATAAAAACAAAACTAAATGCCTTTTTTCCCCCCAACTTGTGTCCTGTGATTCCCCCAAGACAAACCTATATTTTCCTTGATGGCCAGTTCACAGGCAGGAGACAACACAGACTGTGACAGCTACACATGTGCTGCCAGCGCAGCTGGCTGCTGCCAAGTTGAACACTGAAACCAGCTGAATCCCACTTCCTCTGTGAGGGTGTCAGACGGTGTCTCTCCCCCTTCTGTTTCCACCAGAAAAGGCTTCAGCTTTCAGATACTTCAACATTATGAGTCAATAAACATTTTGTGAGGGCTGCGAGTTTTCCCCACATTCACAATTGTAAAAAGAGGAATTATTCTGATGTTCTTGAAAACCACATCTGCAAGGAAATCCTTATTTCATCAGGATTTGCATACACAAATGACACAGTCCCTGAGTTTGTGCTTTCCTCTGGAGGCAAAAGATAAATTGTTTTTTGGTGAAATTAGATTTTTCAGTTTCTTCCATAAGATTGTTCTTTTGTAGTTATACAGCTCAGTCTAAATCATGCTTGACATTTTCCCCAAGATCTTCCCATTACAACTCTGGTCCATTTTAGAGAGGTAATTGCCATAAAAAGCTGTCCTATAACTGTTTCTCCTGTTAATGTGTTTAAGCTCTGATTCAATTTTCCTCCAGCATACTTGCAATTTGAGATCAAGATGATCACTGTGTTTGCTACAGTATCTGCAGTTCCACAGAATGGGGAAGACATAATGGAAGCCTAACCTTTTCCCTCTGCACTCTGATATTGAGTACAGAAGCTCCATCAGGCTGCTCGACAGAGGGAATCTCTGTCTAAAAGCTGTCTGACACTCATTTGCAAAGTTCACAGTAAAGACAAGGCTACATCTAAGTGGTTTAACAAAGCTGCATATCTCATATCGAAAGTGGTGGGAAACTTCTGAGAAATTGATGATACAGTATGTAAACTGGTTTATTGTAAATGCACGACATAAAAATGTCTATCAATTTTATAGAGGAGCAGACATAAACTAATAGATTATGTTACCTGTCCATCAGGTAAGTCTGAAAAGATATGTCAGTGTAAAAGTGATTCATAGCTTAGACTCAAAGAAAAATCCATTTGATTTCCCTTTTATTGACTTTCAGTCTGAACTATACTAATACTGGTATGCTCCTCATACCAATGAGGCTTGCAGGAATCTGGCTGCTTGCTTTTCTGTTAGACTTTTCTATTGGGCTGAAAAGTCTTTGTGGTCAAGAAATTGACTGTTGCTTGTATTAATTCAATTACGATATCTCCATTTAAAAAGATTAAGTACAGTTTGGGTGTGGTTTTTTTTCTATGATTATATGGGGCAGCGTACATATAAATGAGTAATGAGTGGGTAGAAAGAACATAGAAAAATCCTTAGGATTAGAATCAAATCTGCTGTGTAAAGATCTTTAGTGTATTGACAACAATATGTGTTATGATATTTTAAAAGTGCAGCACCGTGAACTTACAAAGCATTCTGTGGAGATACTTGCCATAGAAGGTGCCCTTTTGACTATGTTGGTAATTTTCTGCAAGGTTTAAAAAAAAAAAAATCTTAAAACCTTAAACAGGTTTAAATATGTCTACACATCTACTTTAGCGCTAAAAAGTTACAACGTTCGTGGGCAGAAGTTGAAACTTAGCAAATTCAGGTAGGAAATGAAGCATATTCTTGTCTTTTTTGCTCTTGAGAGGAGTTAAACCATTGGAGTAATACATGCAGGGCTGTGCTGGATACTTTATTGATAACCCTCAAATGGACACTAGACATATTATAAGAGATTTCCCAATTCCAGTGGAGCTATTGGACTTTGAGAACTAGCATCTCTGCTACATATCACTTTAGAAAAGACCACAAAATGGAATTCTCTTTTTAAGAAAAACAGTAAAAAACATAGGAAGAAAAGAGGACTTACTAAGCTTTTGCAAAAAGAAGGAAAAGGGAAGAAAGGGATCTGTCCACAATAATACTGAAAGTCTATGACAGTTCAAACATAACTCTTAAGCTTTTAGGATATTTTGTCAGTGATTCACCTAAGGCGTCTAGCAATTCTTCCAGAAAGCTGTGAGGAGAACAGGTCTTTTTCTTGATGCGTGTAGAAGAGTTGGATTACCCTGTGCTAGGGATCTGTCCTGATATGACAAGGGTCCCATCTGAATTTTCATATACACTGACATTAAACAGTAAACTGTTTCTGCAATATATATGCGCAATATATATGCACAGAAAGATCAACACATTTGCAGCATTTCCAGGCAGTGGCAGACTGATGTTATAAAAATATAAACCTACCCGCAGAGAAAGAAGACTTTGCTTTCATGGAAGACAGAGTCTGAGAAAAACCACAGAAAATTAGAAAACTCCGTAAGAGCTCAGAGACCACGAACTTCAAGGAAGGCAGATAACTTGAAACACGTGTTAAAATTTGGGTTAATTTATTAATCTACCAGCAGAAAGAACAAAATGCCTCTACAGCTTTTAGCTTTAAGCCCTGACATCTGTAGTCTCAATCCCGTAAATACCACTGAACAGCAGACTAATATGGTGAAATTATGTTCCGTTTAGGCATAAATGAGCTGGCTTTTCATAATTATCTGTTTAACTCGGCTATTGATACCAGTTCATAGTGCTGGCTTGACACCCTGACACACTCACATATTTGCCTGTGATTGGAAGCAAACTCTGTGTGCCTGGTTGGTATACAGACGCTTGTACTACTAAATCCAGCCATATGAACTGAAATGGTGTCTTCAGCCTAGAATAGCTACTTCCTTAGAGAGTAAGTGGGTCTTATTTTAACCTGAAGGGAACTGGAGAGCACCAACCCCAAGTCATTTGAGAGCTCTGTTTTTACTGCAGCTGGAAAAGCTGAACAGATTGCTTTAGTAATTAGGCTGATAAAAAATCCTTCAGAGAAATGAAGTCTGTTTGTTCTCTTCAGTAACTATGAGCTGAGAATAAGACCAGATGTACAGAATTCCCTGTTCGTTGCTCATAATAACAGTTAGGATTATGAATTCCTCTGTTCTAAACATATTGTAGGGGTGACATTTATAAGATGCCAAGAGCTGAAATACACAGTTCTCTGAGATCAATTAATTTTTGCCAGTGTTGCTTTTGCTGCAGAAGCCTCTGACCCAAATATTCCAGATGTGAAAATTTTTGCTTTGCCTACCAATAAAACTCAGGAGTGTGATAGGCAACACCTGAAGGTGCCAGGTATTGACTAGACATTACCAGAACTTGGGAATAAACCTGGGAAAAGGGTCTGACTCCAGCAATGTCTTCTCATGAGTTTAGCAATCCCATCTGTAGAGAGCAAGCATAACTACAAGCTTTGAACTAAAACTGCTCACCTCTTGAAAAAGTTAGAAGTACAAACATTCAAACATCCCAATGGAGAGGAGGTCTCTCTGGTCCTACTCCTCTTACAGATCACTCGGGGATCTGTAGGAAGGGCTTAAAAGACAATGGTGACAGCATTGTTCCCTCTCTCACATTCAATGTTTTGGCTGCAACCATGGATTGTAGGATTTGATACAGAGCTACTAAAGAGGTACATAAAGTAAGAAATGAGCCCATCCTTATGTGATGGGATGTTCACACAAACATGCTTTCCGATTTGAGTGGCTGCTGTGTTCTGTTTGGCTTTTTCCTTTTTTTTTTTTTTTAAAAAAACCCCTTTTTTTACTTCTTTCCTTCATTTGTTCTGTCTCTTTTTTTTCTTTCTTTTTTTTTTCTTCTTTCTTTCTTTCCCTTTTCTCCTTTTCTCTCTTTTATTTCTTTTCTTCTCCTTCTGCCTCCTTGGCAACAATTGGGAATTAAGTAATTTTCAGAGTCACAGCATGATTGAGGCTGACAGGCACCAACCCACCTGCTCAAACACTGTTAGGTAGAGTGGGTTGCCCAGGACTGTGTGCAGTCAGGTATCTAATGTCTTTGAGGACAGAGACTCTACAACCTCTCTGGGCACAGAGACAATATTTGATGACAGTCTCAGTTAAACAAAAAGTATTTTTTTTTCTTATGTTTAAATTGAATTTCTTGCATTTTAATTTGTGCCCATTGTCCCTGGTTCTGTCCCTAGTTGACACTGGGAAACATCTTTCTCCATTTTCTTTAATACTGTCGATCAGGTATTTGTACACTTGGATAAGTATGCCCCTGAGTCATCTCTTCTCCAGGCTGCACAGTTCCAGATCTCTCAGTCTCTCCTTGTATGCCGTATGCTCCCATCTCTCCATCATCTTTGTGGCTCTAAAATACATTTTCAACTCAGACATGCTAGAACTGAAGCGCTAATGGAAATAATGGCTATTTTTCATAATCAGCAGCTTCAGTTATGTCTTCTTCCTGAATAACAAGTTGTTAACCACCCTCAGTTGGGTTATATGCCCTAATGAATGTAGCAGTAAATGGCTCACAAATGTGGAAGTTGGACAAGCACCATTGACCTGGGTAAATAAGGCACTGTGCAGAAACCCACTGGACCCAGTTAATTACGGCAATTGTCCTTAAACGATAGCAAAAATATCATGGTCCCAGAGCTGTTATTCTTATTAATGTCTTCAAAGACATATTTTTTTTTTCTTCTTGTTTATTAAAAAATTCCAGTTTTTCAGTTATTCGCTGCATATATTTTAGGAATTACTAGACTGGATTTGAAAAGTAATATTGTGGCTATTAGATGTGGAGGGAAATCTTTAAAAAACAGCCACAAACTAGCATCAGATTTTTTCCTTTTTTTTACCTGGACACAGTTAAGGGGGGAGGAAACAAAGTCAAATACTTTAGGAAGAAATAAGGGTCATCTCCCAGCATGCAGATCCCTGGAGGGTAATTCTTTTCTTTTGAAGGCCCAGGCCTTAGCAACATAGCTAGATGAATTTCTACCTTTTAGGCACATGCATATCTTGCATGAGGTGATTTAAGACGGCACATAAGCACTATTATTTGAGCAGTCACGTACATTTGTAGTCTGGTGCAGGTAGGTCTAACCTGCTTTTATTATTGGTAAGGAAGAAAGTTCTTCCTGGTACAGTTAAAGTAGAAGTGGAATGGTAGGTGAGCAAGGAGCAGGGGGTGTGATTGAAGTGAATGTGGGGTTAGAAGACACAGGCCAAATGAAAACCTGACAGAGAAAGAATAAATGTCATCCATTCCAAAATGTCCTACTCACATCTGAAGAACTCCAAAAGAGGAAATAAGTAGTTAAGAATAATGTAAATGGTAAACTAACATATTATGGCACGCTTCACATCCTGTATTGTGCAGTTGCCAGAGCTATTTCCTTTTTATATTTCCTTTTTATATATGACTAGTCAAGGTTTGTGTATTCAATAATCTGTCAGTTACAGGAATGAGGAATTGCAAAAGCTCAAGCCTATATATTTGCCAGTATGAAGGCTGTAAAAGTCATAAGACGATGTGATAAATATCATCCTTAGATTTCTGTATAATGTCAAACAATCTGACCACCTGACTGAAGATGTCAAAAAAACCCAACCCAACAAAAAATGACTATCTCAGTT
>VZSF01003936.1:0-28576 GCA_013398295.1 Chionis minor | reverse complement strand
CAAGCATAACTACAAGCTTTGAACTAAAACTGCTCACCTCTTGAAAAAGTTAGAAGTACAAACATTCAAACATCCCAATGGAGAGGAGGTCTCTCTGGTCCTACTCCTCTTACAGATCACTCGGGGATCTGTAGGAAGGGCTTAAAAGACAATGGTGACAGCATTGTTCCCTCTCTCACATTCAATGTTTTGGCTGCAACCATGGATTGTAGGATTTGATACAGAGCTACTAAAGAGGTACATAAAGTAAGAAATGAGCCCATCCTTATGTGATGGGATGTTCACACAAACATGCTTTCCGATTTGAGTGGCTGCTGTGTTCTGTTTGGCTTTTTCCTTTTTTTTTTTTTTTAAAAAAACCCCTTTTTTTACTTCTTTCCTTCATTTGTTCTGTCTCTTTTTTTTCTTTCTTTTTTTTTTCTTCTTTCTTTCTTTCCCTTTTCTCCTTTTCTCTCCTTTATTTCTTTTCTTCTCCTTCTGCCTCCTTGGCAACAATTGGGAATTAAGTAATTTTCAGAGTCACAGCATGATTGAGGCTGACAGGCACCAACCCACCTGCTCAAACACTGTTAGGTAGAGTGGGTTGCCCAGGACTGTGTGCAGTCAGGTATCTAATGTCTTTGAGGACAGAGACTCTACAACCTCTCTGGGCACAGAGACAATATTTGATGACAGTCTCAGTTAAACAAAAAGTATTTTTTTTTCTTATGTTTAAATTGAATTTCTTGCATTTTAATTTGTGCCCATTGTCCCTGGTTCTGTCCCTAGTTGACACTGGGAAACATCTTTCTCCATTTTCTTTAATACTGTCGATCAGGTATTTGTACACTTGGATAAGTATGCCCCTGAGTCATCTCTTCTCCAGGCTGCACAGTTCCAGATCTCTCAGTCTCTCCTTGTATGCCGTATGCTCCCATCTCTCCATCATCTTTGTGGCTCTAAAATACATTTTCAACTCAGACATGCTAGAACTGAAGCGCTAATGGAAATAATGGCTATTTTTCATAATCAGCAGCTTCAGTTATGTCTTCTTCCTGAATAACAAGTTGTTAACCACCCTCAGTTGGGTTATATGCCCTAATGAATGTAGCAGTAAATGGCTCACAAATGTGGAAGTTGGACAAGCACCATTGACCTGGGTAAATAAGGCACTGTGCAGAAACCCACTGGACCCAGTTAATTACGGCAATTGTCCTTAAACGATAGCAAAAATATCATGGTCCCAGAGCTGTTATTCTTATTAATGTCTTCAAAGACATATTTTTTTTTTCTTCTTGTTTATTAAAAAATTCCAGTTTTTCAGTTATTCGCTGCATATATTTTAGGAATTACTAGACTGGATTTGAAAAGTAATATTGTGGCTATTAGATGTGGAGGGAAATCTTTAAAAAACAGCCACAAACTAGCATCAGATTTTTTCCTTTTTTTTACCTGGACACAGTTAAGGGGGGAGGAAACAAAGTCAAATACTTTAGGAAGAAATAAGGGTCATCTCCCAGCATGCAGATCCCTGGAGGGTAATTCTTTTCTTTTGAAGGCCCAGGCCTTAGCAACATAGCTAGATGAATTTCTACCTTTTAGGCACATGCATATCTTGCATGAGGTGATTTAAGACGGCACATAAGCACTATTATTTGAGCAGTCACGTACATTTGTAGTCTGGTGCAGGTAGGTCTAACCTGCTTTTATTATTGGTAAGGAAGAAAGTTCTTCCTGGTACAGTTAAAGTAGAAGTGGAATGGTAGGTGAGCAAGGAGCAGGGGGTGTGATTGAAGTGAATGTGGGGTTAGAAGACACAGGCCAAATGAAAACCTGACAGAGAAAGAATAAATGTCATCCATTCCAAAATGTCCTACTCACATCTGAAGAACTCCAAAAGAGGAAATAAGTAGTTAAGAATAATGTAAATGGTAAACTAACATATTATGGCACGCTTCACATCCTGTATTGTGCAGTTGCCAGAGCTATTTCCTTTTTATATTTCCTTTTTATATATGACTAGTCAAGGTTTGTGTATTCAATAATCTGTCAGTTACAGGAATGAGGAATTGCAAAAGCTCAAGCCTATATATTTGCCAGTATGAAGGCTGTAAAAGTCATAAGACGATGTGATAAATATCATCCTTAGATTTCTGTATAATGTCAAACAATCTGACCACCTGACTGAAGATGTCAAAAAAACCCAACCCAACAAAAAATGACTATCTCAGTTTACGTGTAATACATACTTGACCAAACTGTCTTGTAGAATGAGCCAATGGCTGACTGGATGCAACAATGTCTTACTCCAAGTCTTTTTTCTTTACCATTTTGTATATGCAGGACTCAGCTTTCACATGAGTAGCTCCTGCATCAACTTCTGGTTTAGGTATTTGGTAGCTGTCTCTTTACAAATTGGCAGCAACGATAAAAGTCATGTAAGTTGTATAGTGCAATTTAGAAACATTTGGTCAATACCTCAGTCTCTTTTTTTTTGTTGCTGTTATAGTATCTTTCAAAGAACCCCATTACTTTAATTCATCCTTTTGCTTGTAGAAAGTTCTTACAGACTGTGTATCCTTTTCTGCCAATTCTTGAACAATAATTTATGGACCATCATCAAAACTTCCACTCTGAACTCAGTCAGTTCCTCTCTTGCCAAATACAGCTGTGCCTGGGGTTTGTCTCTTAAAACAATCATGAAGCAGCTGTTTACCTGCTACATGTGTCTATTTCCCATGCAATTGACAACTACAGCAGAAAATACAGCCTTAGGGCAGAGAGCCAAAAGATATTCAACCACCAGCATCCTTCTGTTCAGCACCTGTAGCTGATTTGGACCCATTTACATTTTTATCAAAGGGCTTCACACACAGTTAAGACACTGTTGGGCAGCTTCCAGTTTATGCTTTATTTTTCTTGTGTGCTAAGCACTCACTAATAGAGTTGGAACTCGCAGATTCTGGCTTCCATCAGCACTTTTGCCAATTCAGGCTGATTTAAAAACCCCAAAACATGAAGCTGATATTAAAGTCAAACAACGTAAGTTGTCTTGTGGCTCTGGAATATAACCGGATCATGATCATGAACTCTCCTCTAGTATGCAAGTGCTGGGAATGTGTTTTATCTGTTCTTTCTCCAGTGTCAGTCAAAGGAACAATTTTGTGTCTTGGGACCTGAGGTTTCAGGAGTGGAGAGGAAAAAAAAAACCACCAAGAAAACAAAAAACTGAAAACTAAATCGTACGCAGGTTTTTAACTGTTTTTAAGATAGTGATGTTTCAATAGTATTGCGGTAATTCTCTTTCTATATAAGCAATGCACCATCCAACATAACAAAGCATCTGTCTTCACTTCCCTGAGGTCATTACAGTACTTGAAAAATAGATATGTTCCTCTACATGTAAAGATACAAATTATGTTTTGAGTGTTTTCTTCTAAGTGGCTAGATACTTTGGATATCAGACACTTTTTTTGCTGCGTGACACAAAAAAAGAGTTAACAAATTTTCCAAAACACAAAATACACAAAGAGGCACAAGAACAAATTCCTGCTTTTCCAGGCTTCCTTTGCCTGTTTTTACTACTACTACTGAATGTCTATTTCCTACTGGCCTGCTTCCATGACAAACTCTCTCCTGTTTGTAGTGAATGCTTCAAAGGATGTAGAAAGAGAAACCAGAGTAACCAGTCTACATTTTGTAGGCTGTTTTGATGAACAAGGAATCAGCAAGACAACTGTATGCTGCTGAAAGAAAGGAGAGCTGTGGAGCAAAGAAATAATTTGATAGAAACTGTCCATTTTAAATGCGGATGCTTGCAAGAAAAGCCATTACAGATTCCTGATTTATTTTTTATTTTTCATGCTGTGGTGAGGGAATCTGTACATAAAATATTGGAAAGGAGAGGGAAGAATGGAAAAGTGAAGGTTTACTGGCAGCAATGGGTCTGGAACTTGTATAGAAAGCAAGGCAGAAACAGAGAATAAGTGTAAGAATCTAAGTTTTTGGTAAGATTTTTTTTCTTCATAAGAAATAGTGACTCTTTGTGATGATTTTTTATTTATTTATTTATTTAGCTCACCTTGTTTGCTATGATAAGGTGGAATAGAGTTATGAAGGTAGAACATGTTTGGGGAATGAACCATTTTGACTATTAGCACTACTATTACTTGGATAAAGTAAATGGCTCACATAAAAGCGGAGGTGGCCATTAGCCACCAAGTTGGAAGCTATAAAAATGTGAAAGCTAAAGCTCACCTTAATTTCAGGGGTTATGTAAATTTGGCATGTAGAGACAGAAAAGAAATTGAAATTCAAGGCAGGTGGCATTGAGGCTTGTCATTCTTGAGACTATCTACTCTACAGTCATATTTCTTGATCGATAGGAAAATGCAGATGAGAAAGGAGTGTACAGCTGATATATCAAGCTCGTAAAACTAAACCATTAACATATTTTGGAGTGTGAACACCCTTAAAATTGAATAAGATAAGGAAACAAAATTGAGTGTACCTATTTCACATAGTGATGACTTCATATGTTATTAGTCCGAGATTGATAGCTGGTGTCCGTGTAGTGTTGAGACTTCCTAGCTTTCATACTGCTAAATCTTGCTACAGTACCTGATCTCGATTGTAATGAGACACTATAATTGCATGGAGAGCTCAGAAGAGGGTCTGAAATTACAGTAGGTTTGATTTACAGCCCAGTGAACCAAAATGAGCAACTTGGAAACACTGCAGTGTGAGTGGAAAAGTTGTCATTGTCATGTATTCAACTGAAGAGGTGACAGCAGCTACACATGAAGCTGATGACTGACCTCTGTTTCCTTCAGCTCCTCAGGATCCTTTCCACAGAAGGGCTGCACAACTGAATAATCCTCATGTCCACTTGGATTTTTCCACCTGGTTGTGATTAAGAGAGGGTTGCTCTTGGCATGTGCTGATAATGTATGCCTCATCTTCTTCTTTCTGTAGTATAGCAATAACTTGCTTTTCCACATTGCAATGCAAAAAATACCAAATGGCTCCTGATCAAGACAAGGTCACATCAATCTATGGCTCCCAATTCCTTTCCCATTGCTTTTAATTTTAAAGAAATTAAATGTTTATTTTCCTTACAGTGTTACAATTTTCATGTTACATTTAAAACCAATTTTCTGAAAATACAAAAGGAAGATCTCAAAAGCCTCTACATGCTGCTTCGTCCTCAGGGTAGGAATCTCTGCTTTTAGTTGCTTTGAGAAGGCTGCTTAACAGTACTAATTGCCATCACATGGGAATGTTGTGCTTGCATCAGTAAGGACACTTTCTTTTTGAAAACTCAGCACAAAATGTATCTGTTTGAAAATACTTATGAAAGTACAATCACAGATTTTTATGCAGGCCACGGGAAGAAAAGTGAATGGCAGAAATCATTTTTACTACAAACCACTAAAGTACAAAAGCATCTATCAGGCTAGAAATCAATTGCAAGCAATCAGCCAAATCTTAGTTGTTATTAATTCAGCAACTCATTCTTCACAAAGTATGCAAAACTAAATTAAAAAGATATTTCTGCAGAGTCAAGATCACATTTTAGGCATTTTATGGTAATGAGTAAAGTCCTTAGTTGGCAACTTTTGCTAATTGAAAAGCTTAATTTCAACCTTAGAGATAAAAAATAATTTGCATCTTTCCCTTCTCTTTTAGACATATTTGCAAAATATGAAGCATTGAAGTGCTTCTAAATCAGTCTATATTTTATCACCGCTTTCAGAAATGAGAGTGCAAGTAATATAGTTGGCAGAGTTTCCAAACGGTGCCATGCCGTTGTTCTTCTCCACAATCTCATCAATTTTTGGTAACTATGAGGCAGTAGGAACAGAATTACAGTGATGACCCAATAACGATGAGGCGTACAAATTCTTGAAATAGATATGTAGGGTTTTGGCTGTCTAAGTTCCTTAGGTCTCCAACCCTTCAGCTGGAAACATCACTTCTACTTCTTCTGTGTTATTACAGTCTTCCATGGGCATTTACTATTGCCTGGTCAAAGAGACTAGGTTAGCTGGATCTCTGCAACAGTATTCTCATTATTCACCGCCCAAGATGATGACTATAACTTCTCTCTTGTTGCAGTAGCTTAAGCCAAGACTGTGAAGCTCACTGCTCTTAAAATTTGGCTGCTTTTAATTTTTTTTTTTATTTTAGAGGATGAACACAAAAGTAACCTTATTATTTAGATTTTTACTAAGAACATAATTTTGCCTATGGAAAGAAAACTGAACTTTCTTTTCTAATTTTGTTTTTACGCTCTTCTGAATGCTAGAACCCCTCTTTCCCTGGAAGCTGTTCCTGAGGTGGTTGTCTGCCTGTGGAGTGTCACAACTGTGTAAGGAAATGTGTGGGCACCTTGACCCAGACCTGCTTGACCTCTGACTGCCTTGTGTCTGGACTGTGCCTGACCCTGATCACTCTCTCTGTGCCTGACCCTGGCCGGGGATTGCTGTTCTTCATCCTGACCCTTTGTTGGTGAGCTCGCTTCTCACATCAGCTGAAACACAGCTCCTACCTCACCTGCCTTTGTGGAGCAGCTGGCCCCTTCCCTGACACCCTCCTGCATGGCCATTTAGATACAGCTTTTTAAAGCAGGATTAGAAACAAAGGGGGAAATTGTGGAGCTGAAAAAGGTACGTAACTTTTTGACAATAGCTTACAGGGCTCCTTCATTTTTGACTTGTGCCCAAATTGACACTTACTTATCTGATGATCAGTTTGTGAGACTTTCAGTCATCACAGTTCCTTTTCCCTGAAACTGGCTCATGAGTTTTGTCAGGGAATCATATCTCTCTTCCCCACTAGATGTCTGAGTGCAGTAATTCAGAGTAAGGCATCATTGCCATTTGCAGACTTTTTTTTCCTGGGCGCTGTAGGCACTTCAGAATTCCCTATCCCAAACACCCAGGTACATCTACTCTACCACTGGAAATCTGGCCAGTATCTTTCTGCAATTGATGAGCTTCATTCACTGCTAAATCCCTCATTAAGTTTACATTACATTTGTCTTTCATTTCTGTGTTTTAAGAATTCTTTAATTTGATACGTACAGTATCTTAACCTTTCAAAGTCCGCTTCTAGGTATTCAAACAATGTGTTCAACCAACTTTTGTGTGTATATCATATCATCATAACATCATCGTATCGTATCAAAGTTTCTTTAATGTTATCTACCATTAGATGATTCTTTCACTGTCCATTTGGAAGGAGTGGAGGTCACAGAGTTGATATAATCCGTTGCGTTTTTGCTCTTCTCAATCTTGCTTGCACCCTGTTATCTTCCATGGCCAATCTCCTAGTAACAACTGTCTTGCTGTCTAAAATATCATTCTCTTTTGCATTCCATAAAGTATCACCAGAATATTTTTCTTATTCCTTGCCATTACTATGCTTTGACATTTTTTTCAAATAACGACCTCCCTTACCTAACTGTGCTGTCAGGTGGTATCCATGATTACTCATGCTTGAGCTTAATTTTCTCCTTCAATTGAAACAAACTGACTGGCCAGGGAATCCATTAATTATTGCTCATAAACTCCAGTCAAGCTAGAAAAAGATTTTTTAATAGCAGTCAGTCAGAAAATATGTTAACTTCTGAGCATGCTGTGAGTTTATCCTGTAAGGTTAGTAGATATGTCACATGCTATGACTGATTTTAAAATTAACACTAAATTAAACCGCATGCGAGAGGTGGCCATAGAGCTGGATACAGTATTTTTCTAGTGCGAAGACCGGTATGGTACTTCTGTTACGGTGAATGTATGCTTATTGATGGGAGAGGGAGTTTGTCTTCTGCCTGTGGAAGGTTCACTCTGGGTCTCCGAATGAATGAAAGAGAATGGTACGTGAACAATACAGAGGGAAGTAAGAGGCAAGGCAGAAAAGCTTGGAACTTGCAAGGTGCTTGGCAATTTGGGTTTCACTAAGGTCAGATATCAAAGCATTAGAGAATGAGAGCTGGGTGCTTCTTAGTACTAGTAGAGAAATGGTCACTAAATAAATTTGAATCAAGGTGTATAGCAGTTTGTACTGTTAAGGCTTCACAAAATGAAATGATGGCTGTGTTTGCTCTCCTGTTTCAGTTGGGTTTCTTATCAGAAACTGCAATAAAGCCTTTTTAAAAATCACATCTACTGGAGGGAAGGAAACTGCTGCTTCTTTAGTCTTGAGAGTGTTCCTAACTCTTTATAGCTTTGTAAGCAGAGTATTTTCAAAATTTTAAGAGTGGAAAAGTCTTTTACAGTCTCTTTCCCACGCTTGTAAAGCTTAGGCCTGCTTGTAAACAATTTTGAAGGTGGATGACAGATATGGGAAGAAAAAGGAGCTGTGATAGGTTAGCTTCTCCACTTCCTTTTGAGAAATGAGGGAGAGTAAGCCATTTTTCATTTACATACAGAACCTTCTTTCACATAATTTATGTTCTTTTTTTATGAGTGTTGCACACAATACACCTAAGTTGTCAGAATGCTACACATACAGTGAAAGATAGGTGTTGTTTTAGGAAATTTCATCACTTCGTAAGAGGAAGACACTATTTCCTCAAAAGACCTGTGCCTTGTTGCTTCCTGCTATGGCTTTCTGGGACTAAGAATTGCTGAAATGAAAACTGGGAAGACACGGTTGTTTTTCAGCTAGTTAGCTCTAGCTCATTTCCTGTGGATTTTTTATTTTCTCTCTAACTCTAAAGACAGTCTGCAACCAAAGCAGTGCAAGAGATCCCTTACTGCTATAGACAGGTTTCATCTGTTTTACACAAACACAGTGAGAGCTGGAGGCTTCAGAGACCTATTGCTATCACAAAAGTTTCCTCCTCTGAAACAAGCTATGCAATTGTAGTCTAGAGGTACACAAACCGAAAATCAGCAACAACAAAAACACTTTGGTAAACAATTATACTTGTTTGTTCAAGGACAGCACATATAATACACATATAGAATTTTTTCTCGCAGCACTTTCAATGTCTTTCACTGCTTAACAGGTTCATGGCTGTCAGATCTGGAGTAGGCTTGTTTTTGATGAGCAAGTTATCTGCAGCAGAGTGCAAAGGATGCTTCTTCATCTGTATATATTTTCTCAGAGCGTAAAAAATGGTTCATTAGTAATGTCTGATATGTGGGGTCTCACTGGAGACTCACTTAAAGACATATCAGGATACCAAACTGAATCATAGAATCACCTAGGTTGGAAAAGACCTTTAAGGTCATTGAGTCCAACCATCAACCTAACACTGCCAAAACCATCGCTAAACCATGTCCCTCAGCACCACATCTACACCTCTTTTAAATACCTCCAGGGATGGTGATTTCACCACTGTCCTGAGCAGCCTGTTCCAATGCTTGATAACCTTTTTGGTGAAGAAATTTTTCCTAATATTCTTTCTAAACCTCCCCTGGTGCAACTTGAGCCTGTTTCCTCTTATCGTGTCACTTGTTACTTAGGAGAAAAGATTGACCCCCACCTGGGTACAATCTCCTCTCAGGTAGTTGTAGAGAATGAGTCTCTCCTCAGCCTCTTTTTCTCTGGGCTAAACAACCCCAGTTCCCTCAGTCGTTCCTCATAGCACTTGTTGTCTAGACCCCTCACCAGCTTCATTGCCCTTCTCTGGACACGCTCCAGCACCTCAATGTCTTCTTGTAGTGAGGGACCCAAAACTGAACACAGCACTCGAGGTGGGACCTCACCAGTGCTGAGTACAGGGGACGTACGTAGTAGTGAACCTCCCACTTTGTATAAATAAACTGTTGAATCTGACAGATGGATCATAAAATATATAGTATAAAAGTGTAAATATATAAATGTATAAATGCACAGGAAGATTAATGGCAAACCCAATTACATGTCAGGTTTCTGACTGGGGTTTGTCGGGCTTTCTCTTGTACTAATTTTGAACAGGAACACATAGAAGGTGAAATATCCTGGATTAAAGCTCCCTGAGGTAATTATTTTTAACATAGTAATGGTTATTGCTACACTGTAGATGTGAGTGACATGAGGAAATGGCAGGACATTACAACAATCACATGACTAAATATCTCATTATTTTGATTATATTTCTTCTTCCTACAGCCAGATGCCTTTTTTTCTCTGTGGGTAGTATAGGCTGGTCTTTAAATAGGTGTTGTCCAGTCAGACTTATCAGTCACGTAAGAGATCTGCCATGGCATCGGGCAAAAAGTGCTGTTCACTAACATCTACATTGTGCTTACATTAACCTAATGTCTCTTCTTCAAAGAGACATCTAATCTCAGACTCTTTGCCTCTGCTTTGGAACTGCTTTCCAGTGTTTTCTGGTTCATTACAGACACTTTCTCTTCTGATCCTTGCAGTCAGGGTCAGAATCCCAGTCTCAGATGTCAGTTTCTCTCTAGAGATGTACTGCTCCTATCTGGATTCCCTTAAACAGCGTATTAAGAGACTCATTAGTTGTTACTGTGTGTTAGACATGAAGCCTGCTGACAGAGAAGACCAAGTGTTATACAATTCCTACACATGCTATCAAGAATAAAGGGAAACCTTTGGAACTGTCTTATCAACACCTGTCGCTGAACTGGAATCCTCCTGTAATTATTTTCCTTTTGTGCTTTCTTATTTGTCCCAGGTAGATGGATGTTGTATTATTTAAGATACTCATGTACCAACTGACACCCTGGTTTTTAATTTATGTCTCAGCCTGTCTGTCAATGAAGTGCTGCAGGGTTGCGTGGTGTAATAACGACATCAAAGAAAGAATGGCATTTCTCTGTATGCTTCACAGTGATTTTAAAGGAGTCTGGCCTTATGTACGAGTCAATATAATGAGATATGGAAGATATTCATCAGACACAGAACAGACCTACTATAACATTCTTCTTTGGGAAAGCACCTGTGAGATTTTTGTTTCAATGAAAACATCAACATATGTTTTCTACAAAGTTCTTTCTTCTTTCATGTCACTGTTTCTTAAAATCTGCTTCCTAGGATGGTACATAAATTGTTTATAAATGCTTTCTGGTATTTCATATACTTTATAGAGGCTATAGACCTCTGGAGCTAAAAAAAGATACTTTCATTTCTGCATTGCCCATTTCATATGGGCCCTGTCTATGCAACCCAAAATCATAAATATTTTATGAAAGTTGGTAGCTTTATTGAAGCAATTTTTTATGCTCCTTCTATTTCGATTGGCTGGCATCACATGGGAAAGTGACTGACAAATGGTCTTGGTAATATTATATTTCAAGGTCTTTATGGGCCCAGAATGGGAACAATGCTCTTGATAGCCACAAGTTTATATTGTCTTTAAAGTTTGTGGGTATCTCACTGGGATGATGACATTCCCCTACTACTAGCTCACTCATTCAGCTCATAACTTCTTGTAGTCTGAGCTGACCTTTTCAAATGTCTCTTTTGCCTGGGGGACAGAAATAGTAGAGGCTAACAGGGGCTGGTCTCCCTGGTTCTGGTGAATTTGTGGCCCTTGGGTTATTGGGTTTCTATGAAATTTAGAAATGTTGTATCTTTTGACTTTCATTGAAGCTGAGGGAAAAATAGTGTTCTCTGAATTTGATACAGTCAAAATGGGGAAAGGAAGCAGGAAAAGATCAGTGTTTTCATTTAATTTAACACCTGACTTGTCTGACAAGATCATTATACTTTCTGTTTTAATCTCTCCCTTAGACTATTGAATGCTGAACTGTCAATTTATAGCTGGAGGGGTGTCACATTTATTCCCTTACCACATCATATAATTGACAGAGAAATCCATTTCTGAAATAAAAAAAAATAAACACTTAAAGTGTGATATGAATAAGATTGGATTTAACAATCAAAACCTTTCCAAAGAATGAGTTTTAACTTCTTGTTGCAGTATTTTGAATGAGAGAGGAAATGCTAATCATTTAATATTTCACCAATTCTATGAATTTTAATAGCTTATTATCATGTCAGTCATTTCCTGTCTTGGGTCTAACTAGCAATTGGACACCATTATTATAATGTTTTCTTATACCTGGTAAACTGAAAGTGGGAGTACTTAACAGCAGAGTAGAATGCATGAGGCTTGAGAATAAGTATTCCTTAAAGAGTTGCTTTCTTTTCAGTCTTTAGATTATACTTCAGCATCTTGATTATATGTCTTGACCAAGACATGAATCACCAGCCCATCACTGTGCCACTTTTTTCCACTTCATTACAGGAAGAAGACTAATTAATTGAGCAGGCAATAATACTTAAAAATGTTTAGATCCTATGCTAGAAAATTGAGTGTAGCTATCCAAAATGCCTAGAAGATTTCATTTTTTTAAATCCAGGTAAATAAGGTAGACTGAAAACAGTGTGGCTCCTATTATGCCTCAGTGGAGAGAATCATAGAATCACAGAACGATAGAATCACAGAATCACAGAATCATAGCGGTTGGAAGGGACCTCTAGAGATCGTCTAGTCCAACCCCCCTGCCAGAGCAGGTCCACCTACAGCAGGTTGCACAGGAAGACAGCCAGGTGGGTTTGGAATGCCTCCAGAGTTGGAGACTCCAGCACTTCTCTGGCAGCCTGTTCCAGCACTCTGCCAACCTCAGAGTAAAGAAGTTCCTCCTCATGTTCAGACTGAACTTCCTATGTTCAAGTTTGTGCCCGTTACCTCTTGTCCTATCACTGGGCACCACTGAAAAAAGACTGGCCCCCTCCTCCTGGCACCCTCCCTTTAAGTATTTATAAGATTGAAGACATACCCCCTCAGTCTTCTCTTCTCCAGACTAAAAAGACCCAACTCCCTCAGCCTTTCCTCGTAAGAAAGATGTTCCAGCCCCCTCGTCATCTTTGTGGCCCTTCACTGCACCCTCTCCAGCAGTTCCCTGTCCTTCTTAAACTGGGGAGCCCAGAACTGGACACAGCACTCCAGATGCGGACTCAGCAGGGCAGAGTAGATGGTGAGGATGACCTCCCTCCACCTGCTGGCCACACACTTCTTGATGCACCCCAGGATGCCATTGGCCTTCTTGGCCACAAGGGCACATTGCTGGCTCATGGTCACCCTGTTGTCCCCCAGGACTCCTAGGTCCCTTTCTGCAGAGCTGCTTTCCAGGAGGTCAGCCCCCAACCTGTACTGGTGCATGCGTGTTATATATATATATATATATATATATACACACACACACATATATATGTATATATATATATAAAAACAATGTTGTTATTCCTCCCCAGGTGCAGGACCCTACACTTGCCTTTGTTCGACTTCATAAGTTTTCTCTGTGACCACGTCTCCAGCCTGTCCAGGTCACGCTGAATGGCAGCACAGCCTTCCAGTGTGTCAGACACCCCTCCCAGTTTTGTGTCACCAGCAAACTTGCTGATGGTACACTCCATCCCTTCATCCAGGTCAGAGATGAATACATTGAACAGGACTGGACCCAGTACTGACTTCTGGGGAGCCCCACTTGTTGCAGGTCTCCAACTAGACTCTCATCTGCTAATCATAACTCTCTGAGCTCTACCTGCCAGCCAGTTTTCAATCCACCCCACTGTCCATTCATGTAACCCACACTTCCTAAGCTTGCCTATGAGGATGCTGTGGGAGACGGTGTCAAAAGCCTTGCTGAAGTCAGGGTAGACAACATCCACTGCCCTCCCCTCATCTAGCCATCCTGTCATGCCATCATTGAAGGCTATCAGGTTAGTCAGACATGACTTCCCCTTGGTGAATCTATGTTGACTACTTCTGATAACCTTGTTTTCCTCCAGATGCTTGGAGATGATGCCCAAAACGAGCTCTTCCATCATCTTTCCAGGATCAAGGTGAGACTGACTGGTCTGTAGTTTTCTGGGTCTCCTCCTCACCCTTTCTGAAGACTGGAATGACATTGGTTCTCCTTGCCTTTTCTCCAGGACCTTTCAAAGACGGTGGAGAGTGGACCAGCAATGACTTCTGCCAGCTCCCTCAGCACTCACAGGTGCATCCCATCAGGACTTGTGTATGTTCAGTTTACTTAATTGATCTCTAACTTGATCCTCCTCAACCAAGGGAAAGTCTGCCTTCCTCCAGACTTTCCCTGTTACCTGTAGAGTCTGCGACTCCTGAGAGCTGTCCTGAGCAGTGAAGACTGAAGCAAAGGCAGCATTCGGTAACTCCGCCTTCTCTGCATCATCTGTCACCGTGGCACCTGTCTCATTCAACAGTGGGCTCACATTTTCTCTAGTTTTCCTTTTCCCTCCGATGTGCTTGAAGAAACTCTTCCTGTTGACCTTGATATACCTTGCCACGTCTATTTCCAAGGAGGCCTTAGCTTTCCTTGTTTCATGCCTTGTTTCATACTCTGATGGCATTCTTGTAATCTTCCCAAGTGCTCAGTCCTTTCTTTCACATACTGTAAACTTCCTTCTTCCACTTGAGCTTTTTCAGAAGCTCCCTGCTCAACCATGCAGGTCTGTTGCTTCTTAGGGATGCACTGATCCTGAGCTTGGAGGAAGCGACACTGGAGTATCAACCAACTCTCTTGAGGCCCCTACCCTCTAGAACCTGAACCCACGGGATTTCTCCAAGCAGTTTCTTGAAGCGATCAAATTTAGCCCTCCTAAAGTCAAAGGTTGTAATCCTACTTGTTGCAACAAAATCACACATTTATATGTGTGATTTTTTCCTTGACACAGGAAGAAAATGCCTGATTTTATTTTTCCATAATCAAATAGAGGATCTCTTGGAAAAAAAAAGAGAAATCCACAGGTAGTAACCAAGTGTACTGGATTCAGTTGTGATGGAGACTGTAATTAGAGGCTCATTTTCCTGCCATACAGGCAACTGAACCAAACTGAACATAACATTTTTATCAGTTTCTTTTCCTCTTGTCAGACCTTGTGAAACCTATTGACAGTCTGTCTTTCCTTCTCTCCTCCTCAGAGGATAGTCACTGTTAACTCATTTTAAACTTCTTCAAGGTTTCAACAGGTAAGAATGCTTTGGGTCTTACTGCACAACGTTGCCTGGCATTGTGTTTGCTCTCCATTACCCTCACAGTCTAAGTGGTATTGATATAGTGCAGATGATAGGCTTTACTTCCTAAACTCAATGAGGAGAGCATTGTAATGTAGACTGAAAGGTCTAAATCCAACCAGTAAACAAAGACGGGAAGGAAATACATTAATATAATTCAGAAAAAATATTCTAATTTCCTTGAGGAATTTTGAATGCTAAATTGATCATTGAGGTGTGCTAAATATCAGAATGAAGCTTGCCTGGGTGACCTTAAATCTAATCTGGGGTGCATGTATATTATGATAGTCCTTAGTGTTTTCATCCAAGACTGCTTACTACCAGGACTTCTGTACCACTTAGTGCCTGGAGTATTTGGTTCTCACCCTATATAAGTACGGACCTTATGCATGTTCACAGAATCACAGGATGTTTGACGTTGAAAGGGATCTCTGGGCGTCATCTGGCCTGACCCCCATACTCAAGCAGGGACACCTAGAACAGATTGCTCAAAACCATATCCAAATGATTTTTTTACTGAAAGGGAGACTCCACAATCTCTCTGGGCAACCTATGCCAGTGCTTGGTAACCCTCACAGTGAAAAAGTGTTTTCTGATGTTCAGAGGGAACCTGTTGTGTTTCAGTTTGTGCCAATTGCCTCTTGTGCTGTTACTGGACACCACTGGGAAGAGCTAGGCTCCATCTTGTTTGCACCTTCCCTACAGGTACTTAAATATATGGGTAAGATCCCCTCTTACCTTATCTCTTTAGCCTTCTCATCTCCAGGCTAAACAGCCCCAGGTCTGTCAGCCTTTCCTCACAGGAGACACCCTCCAGTCCCTTCATCATCCTCGTGGCCCTTTCCTGAATCGTGTCCATTATGTTCACATCTCTGTTCTACTGGGGAGCCCAGGACTGGACACAGCACTCCAGATGTGGCCTCACCAATGCTGAGCAGAGGGGAAGGGGCACCTCCCTCAACGTGCTGGAAACACTTATCCTGATGCAGCCCAGGATGTGGTTTACATTCTTTGTGGCAAGGGTACCTTGCTGGCTCATCTTCAGCTTGGCGACTACCAGAACCCCCAGGTCATTTTCCGCAAAGCTACTTTCTAGAAAAGTGGGCTCCAACATTTTTTTGTGGCTGGGATTGCTCCTCCCCAGCTGCAGGACTTGGCACTTCCCTTTTTTTAACTTCATGAAGTTCTTTTTGTCCCATTTCTCCATCCTGTCAAAGTCTCTCTGGATGGCAGCACAATCCTCGTGTTATTAGCCACTCCTTGCAGTTTTGTGCCATCAGCAACCTCTCTGAAGGTACGGTCTGCCCCATCATCCAGGTCATTAATGAAAATGTCAAACAGGACTATGACTGAAGGGAAGTTCCTTGGGTTCTCCTTCTTGGCCCTTTAGAAGGCACCATTTACTGGGCACCGTTTACTTCTTTCCCCGTCATGAATCAAGCCCACAGAGCCTTATATGAGATGTTCAGAAAAGAAATCAAGCAACCGTATCGTGAATGCAGCAGCAAGAATCTTCACCCACTTCTTTTGCAAGATTACATGAAGAAATTTATGAATTTGTTAGTGGTTTCTGTATATTCTTCTTGTGACTAATGCGCATGATACCACTAGTACAAGGGATTACCTACATGGCATAAGTATCTGTTGTGGTAAGGTGTAGCAGATAGCAATCACAAGGAGATGGGCAGAAGCACACTTGCAAGTGTATCCCAGCATGCACTTTAACAACAGAGGAAACTATCCACATCAAAAACGTCTGCAGTTGAAACCAAACAGTATTGAACTTGTGTAGAAAGCTCTTCTAAGTAGCCTGAGTTGCAGAATTACTTGCCTGACAAATAACTTGGTGAGGGGTGGTGTGGGTTGATTTTAAAATCAAAATTTGGTTTTGATTTTAAGAGGGGGGGAAAAAGGAGGATGTAAGCAAATTACAAAAGAAAAAAACAATCCTCCTTGATGAATTGTTTACCATGGACCATTCAGGTAGAATAAGAATCAAACTTTAGAAAAATACTTTTAAGTAGAATAGGCTCTTCGGTCATGAGTTCACAAAAATGTTTCAAGTGCTAGCGCATTTTCTATGTCCTTTCTCTACATAAGATCTTCAGTTAGTAAAAATTTTTCTCAAAGGCTTTTTCAGATGGCCTTGTTGAGGTAATTCACAGAAGTATGCTTAAGCAAAAACATGTTCCTGTCAATGCAACATCCTTAAAATTACTTTTTCTGCAGTTAATCTATTAGTTGACACATTCTGTTGACCAGGCTTTGACAAGCATTGTTGAATGTCAGTTTTGTCATGGAGTGTGGTGAAGTTTTATATACTGGATTTCAAAGGAACTTCACTGGAGAGATATGTGTGAAAGGATTTAAATGAAGGGTTGATATCTCCAAACCAAAAAGTGATGTCTTTCTCAGAAGTCCCCCTTTCTGGCTTCAATCCTTGCCATTACCTGTGACCACTGCTGTGGGGTTTTATATGGAGGCTAAGCTGAGAAACTGTGTGTGGCAAAGAACGTTCTTGTTAGAAGATTATTTCTTCACACTTGATGGACTCCTAGTGGCACTGAAATTAAAAAAGTAACTTTACCCAAGACTTGTAATTGTCAGTTCTCTGTACAAGGCAAGCTGCTACTCACATGCTCATAATCACCCTCAGAATGCAGGTGTTTTCTTGCTTATTTGTTTCAGTTTCCATGTGCTGTGGAAAAACAATCTCCTATTTTGAGGTAGACTAATTAGTGAGCTGAATTTAGATCTGCTGTTCAATGGCATAAGCAGCAGTGGCTTCCTAAGTAGAGATGAGCATTCCAGGCACATGCCGTAAGTTTGTAATGGCATTCTTAGAGTAATCATCTTGCTTAGTCTTTGCCATTATTTGAAATCATGCACAGGTTCTCCAGCCAAATTTAACATTGCATACTTTTTTGTTCTGCTCATCCATCTAAACTGAGTTTTGTGATAGATTAGTCTGTCTTTGCACTGAAGTAGAAGAGTTGAAGGAAATGCTTGTCTCTTAAGCAGGTGTAGGAATGCTCGTGTATGAATGAGCTGGATCTCGCAGAGTCAGAATCATTTAAGCTGGAAAAGACCCTTGAGGTCATTGAGTCCAACCATCAACCTAACACTGCCAAGTCCACCACTAAACCATGTCCATCAGCATCACATCTACGCCTCTTTTAAATACCTCCAGAGTTGGTGACTGAACCACTTCCCTGGGCAGCCTGTTACAATGCTTGACAACCCTTTCAATGAAGAAAGATTTCATAATATGCAATCAAAATCTCCCCTGGTGCAACTTGAGGCCATTTCCTCTTGTCCTATCGCTTGTTACCTGTGTAAAGAGAATGACAGCCACCTCACTATAACATCCTTTCAGACACATCACCTATCTTCTGCAACCACTGATACCTGTGTAACATGAAAACATGGTGTGGCAGAGTTTTCAGGTTGGAAAATGGGAACTCCAATGATTTTGCTTGACAAGTATCCAAGAAACAGTCTTAGAGAAGAGAATACAGATAGTACAGAGGACAGTCTGCTTTTATTTAATATGTATGGATTTCCTTCAAAAAGGGGAAAAAAAACCCCTGTTTGATTAGCTTTTAAGAGGCAGAGTGAAGAGTGTATGAATGTTGATATTAATCATCACAGGGAAATGAATGGTGAAGTAGACACAAGGACAAAGCCACGCCACCCAAGGACTTAAAATCTAAAGTGAAATGGGTAATAGCAGGTTGATTTCTATTCTAAGGTTTTTATTTACACACACACACACACACACACACACACAGACACACACACACACACAGAGACACAGACACAGACACACACACACACACACACAAACCCTGTAGAGAAGACACACCAGTCAAGGCATTAGGTCTGGTTGTGACCAGCACCATTGTCTTGAGGGAACAGGACACTCATTCCTGCTGGGTGAGGTGTCTGTGTTTGGGCTGCTGGCCTGCCATTTATGTGTTTCTCCTCAGGATAGGCTCTCTGCAAGCTATTGGATGTCTGTGGATGTGCGCTCCATGAGAGAGGCTCTTGTATTTAATATTTATTGCTTTCTCCCTTAGATGATTGGCATAAGCCACCAATAGCCTTGCTGGTCGCATCATGGCAGGCCAATCTCTGTGACTTCCTCTGTATCTAAAGGTAACAAGGGGTTGTTATCTGGGTCACTATCATCTTCTGCCCTCCCACTCCAAATGTATCACGAGGATGTGAAAATGTTCAAAGCCCATCTGTGCTTCTTTGTTTCTTTCCTGTGCATTGTCTAAACCACTAGAGCAGGGCAGATCTAGTACAGACGTTTGTCCAAGTCTGGTGACAACTGTCTGTGCTCTGAAGTTTTTCCAGCATATCCAAGAATCATAAACTGAGTCACAGTGGGCAGATATAGGCAAGGTCCATTTTACCTCAGGGAAACTGTTGGGCAGTCTTTACCTTGGGACACTAACTGCACAGAAAAAAAAGTATCTTAATGCCATCTCTGCCTCTTTCACATCATCTCTCCTGTGAGATTACTCTGTTTGTATTTATACTGCACAAGACACTAGAACATCAAGCCTTCCAGAATAGTTGCTTCAAATAACTCCAATGCTGGTAACTTTGTCAAGTCATGCTAATGACCTTTAGATATTGCTGACAGAGCCCATTGCTGCCTAGACATTGTTAAGATTAATAATAACTTCCTTAGGACTTTGATATTTATATACAATATTCTACGCTTTATGAAGTAAATCATAGAGTTATAAAATAGTTCAGTTTGAAAAGGACCTCCATATGTAATCTTGTCCAGTCTTCGGGTTTGTAAAAGAACCAACTTGGAAGTTTGATCAGATTGCTCAGGGTCACGTCCACTTGGATTTTGCGTATCTCCAAGGATGAAGACTTTCCAGCTTCTTGTCACACTGTTTGACCTCCTCATGGCAGAGAGTGTTTTTCTTTAGCTAATCGGAATTTTCCTTGCTACAGCTTGCCTTTGTTTCCTCACATCTGGTTGCTGAGCATTTCTAAGAAGACTGACTCCATCTTCTCCATCACCTGCCTTGAGGAGCTGAATATACCAATTGATTCCCCCCTTAGCTTTCTCTTTTATTGACACAAAGCCAACTCATCTGTCCCATCCTACTACATGCTACACAGCCCTGCGACCACCTTTGTAGGCCTTGACTGGACTCACCCCAGTTTGTCAATGGCTGGGTGATTCCGAAACTGGTCACAGAACTGCAGATATGGTCTCACAAGTGTTGAATAGAGGGGAATCATGGTTTTGTACTGCTTTTGATTCTTTTATACATAATTTTCATAACTATGTGTATGTACACTATGTATGCATACCTATGCACTTGTTAATATTTTATTAGTCTTTTGAATTAAAAGACCAATTTCTAGTAATGATATTTATCAAGAGGATACATATGCTAGGGTTCAGATTACGTCATGGTTGGCATCACAAAGTTATTGAAACTGTGAAGAAAAAGAACAGGATGATATTAAAAAGGATGAACATATGGAATGCTGAAGGGATTATAGGCAGTCTGTAACTGAGTCACAGTATTGAATTTACAGCTAAGGAAAAAGCATATCAAGAACTCTGCACCTGATATAAAAAGGTGATGTGTGCCTTAAAAACCTGGAGGAATATCTGAATATGTTTACAAAAATAAATAGGCACAAGTAGTAAGACTTGTCCCAATGGGGACTGATAAAAAAAAAAAAAAAATTATTTCTAGTTCAGAAAGGAAAAGAGAAAAATCAAACAGTGAATAACTTCTGATGGAACTGACTGCTCCTCTCCCAATGGCTACATGATTTTACTGCAAAGTTAAAGAAGGGACTTTTTTTGTCTGTTTCATTTGTTTTAACAGAGTTTAGCTGCCCCATTTCTTGGTTGATAGGAAATAAAATACATTTTTAAGTATTAAATCTCTACTACTGGGACGTTTATCAGCTTGACTAGAAGGAGCAAAGTAGATTATATTGCTATATAAGGATTTTAGTGATTTTCTATTTTCTAATATTGTCTCACTGTTACTAATTAGTGAGAACATGCTGCTTTTACTGGCATCTCTCAAGGCACGCTAATTACATGGCTTTAATGAAAAGATTTGTTATACAGACTTTAGACTTTTCCTACTTCATAAAAAGAGGTTTTATAATGTCTTCAGAAAGAGGACGAGGGTAAGAACATAAGAACTAGCAAGAAACTTCAAAGCTTGACTTTGCCTCCAGAGAAAAAAGTGCGAATATACAATACTTCACTGATATTTTTCTTCCTGAAGAGGGTAGGATACTGACAGTATTCTGATGTTCTCTCTCCGTGTTTTTCGCTTAGTAAATTCTAATCTCTCTAAATAGAGGAATTTACAGAAACACAATGTCATATGAAAGATTTAAATGAGCTTTAAGCCATGTGGCATCCTTAGGAAGTCTTTAAGAAATTACCTATTAATCTGCACTTAATTTCTAGTAGACGGCTTTACCTATATAACGTAACTACATTTGACATCACATGCAAGGCATCCTCATAAAAATGACTGGGAGGCATAAGTGTGTTATTATGCATTGCATTTCCTCTGCATCTTGGAAGTCTGGCGAAAAGTAAAATATATGTATTTTTTGAAAAATGGCTCATAGATCAGTGATAAACATATGAAGATACTATATGAAATTATGTTATTGCTACTGTAAGCAACTTTTTCAAAACCAATTCTATAATTAACAAAGTTTAAAATGAAGTGGTGTAATGCATTTATTAACACATAAATTATTTAACTTACATTTGCAATATAGTTAGCCTTGTCTCAAATTATTGCACACTATTCCGATGTTGTGACATTAAAGACTTTTATTTTGAAATTAAGATACAGGCTCAAATTTACTGGTAAATCTTAATATGTGATGGTTAACTCCATTAAAATTAGCTATACATACCATATAGACCTGGGTTTTTCTTTTGTAGAAGAGCAGATCTCTGCTTGCATAACGTTTTTGGATGCTTCAGATATTCAGACCTTGGTGTACAACTTTTTTCAGTATATATATAAAAGATATATATTTTAAATACTGAACAATGTCTCACAAAGCATGATATAATGATACTTACCCTTGGTATAAGAACATAAGTGGAAATCACAACCAGCGGGTCTTTACCCTTTATACAGTGGAACTAGATAGAAAATCAAACAAGTATTCTCAAATAATAATGAGTTTATGGTAGGTGAGACATAACCTGTGATATGACTATTGGCATTCAGATTTTTGAAATTACTCAGGATTTCATTCCTTTAAAGGCAGCCTAGAAACAACTTGTCTGATGGGAAAAGCTTGTGAAAGACTGCTTTGATGTTTTAATAAGTTCACATAATTTATTTTCTTTTGTCCTTTTCCTCCTTTTATACATCGTATTATTTCTTTCCCAAAGTAACAATGTGTTGCTTTGTTGAGCTATTTGGTGTTAAAGTATAGGCATTTCATCATCCAGATAAAGATCTGTAAGTATGATCTATACGTAGTAATAATATTTACTAGGCATTGATCATCTTTTTTCCTGATGTAAGAAGGTAATGAAAATGTTGTAGCAGCCCAGTAGGTTTTTATCCAATGTTACACTTACTTACCTGCCAAACCAATATTTTGTTGAATGATCTCATCTAAATTCAATGGGTGTCCAGGAAAACAGAAGCAGTTTTAGGAAAAAAGAGTAGAAGAAGGATGTTTCTAAAAAAGGGGAAATTATGAGGAAGTCTGAAACTGAATAATGGGCCACAGACAATGATATTTTGGAAGACTACGGGTAATTGGCATCATCCCTACAGACATCTCTAGATAACTTCTAGCTGAACTCTATGGAAGCAGGTGGCCCCACCGCTTCACTATGTTTAGAGACAAGAAGCATGGTCTTCTGAATGTTTCTGTTTGGGAAATAAAGAATTTACTGCTAACCTTTAAAGAAGGTGTCCTTCACACCCCTAGAATTTATCACGTTTTAGAGAAATTGTATTGGACAAGTGCTAAATTTTATCATGTCATATGCTAGGGATTAATTCTCTGCACTGGAGTGAAAAGCCTGATGCTATGCCACTGTAAGTCTTTGCAATCCCTCTTTTTTCCAGTGCATAATATTTGAGATTTTCTGCCTTTTTGATTTAATATTCCAAACACAGTGATGACTAGTTTGCATAAATGTAGTATTTGGATACCTAACCTTAAGTATTTCCCATCAAATGGGACCAATAAAGTCCAGCATTTCAATATTTTGCAGAACCAGTCTTACTGTGCCTTTTCATTCTCACGTAGCTCAGCAGATGCCTTGATGTGATTAGAAATAATAATGATTAAGTAAATTTTATGTTTTACATAAGAAACTAAAACTCTAATGCTACAAATTGGATCTCTGTGGGAAAACAATAATGAAGATTAATAATCCCCGTACATAACACGTACATATCCCCTTAACTTACATTATGGTTTGTGGGTTTTTTTCCCCACTATGGGTTATTCTTTGACTGCGTGTTTTTACCCAGTGTCCATGGCTGGTCACAGCGTAGAAAGGGTATCCACAAAAGTAGATCTGCCACTGCACTGCAGCTCTGCTCTCCTCCCTTCACAAAATGAATCAATTTTATCACAACTGGGTATGTTCTAAAGAGACTGTTTTGTGCCTTCCCTGATACGTGTGTTTAGTAATAGACAGTAAATACCTTTACCAGTACTTTTACTCTCTTCAACAGTAAACTTCCTACAACATGCTGCAAGTGTGAATAAACTTGGACAAAATAAGTGCACAAAATAAGTGTTGAGCTCGGTAGGATGCAGACAGTGCCACAAGGTGGGACATGAGTAAGTCTGTGGAGGCTGAGATTGCACTGTGATGGGAGTATTTCCAATCCTGTCTTGTCATGTGGACACCCACAGGGGAGACATAGGTAAGAGGCAAGAGTGCTGTCTGAGAGTCAAAGGTTTTTGATGCTCCTGACAGCTTTTGTGCTCATCTTAGGCTGTTTTATGTCACTTTCTGGGCCACTGTTTCCACCTACCGCTTACCATTTCAAATTGTAACTCTTTTGGGACACGGCCCATTCATTGGTATCTCCTGCAAGTTACTAACACTCTGGGACCTGTGTGGACTGAAGGTTCTGAAACCGAGTGATTTTTTCTTACCGTGTAGGTTGTGATGTTTTTCAAAATTATTATATAATCTAGTTGAAGATGTTGAATTTCCTCTGGTGTTGGATGAAAAAAAAAAAAAAGAATGTCTTTTGCTGAGAAAATGCCATTAGTGAGGTTTTGTTTCAGTCATTGGAACAAAATTGGTGCCACCTATGTAGGGAAAGACGAATTTCTCTGAAATGACTGTGGACTGCTGAGAAACCTCAGATATGGTCATTGATGAATTGCCCATCTCCACGAACTTGTGCTTCAGTGGAAGAAAGGCTGGTGGCCAATATTTGTGTTCTTTTCTGATGACTTTAGGTCCTTTCCACAAGAGCACAGCCCCCTCTTTTTCTTTTCAAGGTGAAGATCGTGTGACTTTTTGACAGGGTTTTTTATCCTGTTTTACTTTGTTTCACCAGATTGTTGTTTGGGTATACTATCTTTAAAAACAAATCTTTGAAAAATCTCCTTCACTAGTATAGAAAATATTATAGAGTAATTTTGAATACTGCAGTATCATTTGGAATAGTTTCTTAAAATCCTTGACTAAGAATTAAAATGTTAGTTTTTTCTTGTGAAAGAGAGTTAAATTTCCATTATTTCATTAAGAAGGTTTTCTGAGTCTTTCAGAGTTAATTGTGTATTAAAATTCTACATGCGGGTCAATACAAGGTTAAACTTGCTGTCAATTTGACTGACATTTTATAAAAACAACATCAGTGGTGTACTGTAGTTATGGCGATTCATTTAAAATGATAATTGAATTTGTGGGAAATACCAAGCTAATAAATATTTTATATAGGCATCGTTCTGCAGAAAAAAAACAAAAACAATGCAGCTGTTAGGGGGCTTTTAAAACCTTTTTTTAACCTAAGTTTTCATTTTAGAAAATGTACATTTTTCTTCCTGAGAGTGTCTTCTTTTGTGTGGAACTGATTTCACTTTATTTAAACATATCCAGTTAGGTGAAATCAATAAGATACTCTAAAATCGAAGTTTAACATTGAGCTCCATACAGAGAGAATCTGCCTTGTTGTGAGGTTTTTTTTGTGTGTGTATGCCTTTGTATGTGAGTTTTTATAAAGAAAATAATAAGAGGTATTTACACCAGAAAGAAAAGCCCCTTATATTAATTATGAGCTTCTAATTTGGCTCAGCAATTCTTCATTGTTGAATATTAGATTAAGACTAATGCAAATGTGCAAATAGACCTAGGTCCTCTCTGAATTTAAATGGATAAATAAACATTACTTATTTATAACCAATTTGTCATTGAATTGTTCTCATAACATAATTGCCTGACACTGCTCCAGTTGATTTCTCCACTTACCTCACAGCAGTGGAAATGTTCAAATTTCCCTTTGTAGCTTGGCAATAAAACCCTTTTCTCTCTCTGTCCTCCTCCTTTCCTCCTGCACTAATCTGGAGAGAGGCTGTTCCTCCTGCAATATTTAGTCAATCCCCAGTATGATGGGGAAGACAATTGGAAGGGTAGAAGTATGAAAACTCATGGACTGAGAAAACAGTTTAATAATTGAAATAAAATAATATAATAATGAAAATAATGATGACTGAAATAATATTAATAACACAATAATAATAATAATCATTATCATTATTTTAAAAATATAATGAAAAGAAAAATAACAGAGAGAAACAGAACCCAAGGAAGACAAATGATGCAAATGAAAATTATTGCTCACCACCAACTGACTGATGCCCACCCATTCTCCAAGCAGTGCACCCCCCGCAACATCATTCCCCCTGGTTTTATTGCTGAGCATGATGTCACATGATATGGAACATCCCTTTGGTCAGATGGGGTCAGCTGTCCTGGCTGTGTCTCCTCTCAGCTTCTTGTGCACAGCCAGCCTGTTTGCTGGTGGGGTGACATGGGGACCACAAAAGGCCTTGACTATGTGTCAGCACTGCTTGGCAATAACTAAAACATTCCCATGTTATCAACACTGTTTCCAGCACAAACCCAAAACATAGCCCCGTACTAGCTACCGTGAATAAAATCAACGCTACCTCAGCCAAAACCAGCACAGCATTCAAGAACTACTGTTATATCTGTGACAAAAGGATCTCTTCTAAGGCTAATCATTTGTGCAAATGGTCCCATCAAAGGACAGCATCAATATCCTCTGAGTTGTACTGCTTTTTCATAACAATATTCATTTAGTGGATCTTTGATGGTCTTTTGTTGTGAGAACTGATTTGCCTGCCACTTTAGTCATCTTCCCTAAGGGAACACAAGAAGTGTGAAATTAAGTCCTTCTGTAGGATGGGAAACTCTCAGATAGAAGGTTCCAGTCAGTAAGGTTCACAAGACCAGTTAGGAATCAGTGCCCAAACCATGTTGCCTTTGCTCAGGATGGCTGAAGTGTGCCTGAATCAAACTTCAGACATGGTACTGATTTAATGACATCTCCTCGGTGTGATGGGGACGCAGAGCCTAAGGGTGGGGAAGACCTGCAAGAATGAACTGTGAGCTGCAAGCCTCAGAAGTCAGCAGTAGCAAAAACACTGGAGCACATGCTGTATGAGATGTGCTAGCCTTGTTTAAACTGGAAAAGAAAAGGCTAGGGTGGACCTTCCAGCTGCCTTCAGTAGCTTGTTATTAGGGTGATGCAGCCAGAGCAGAGGCAACTGACAGGAGGACAAGAGGCACTGGCCACAAGTTGCAGAAAGAGAAATGAGCTTAAGTTATCAGATACCCAGAATAGCAGTGGAGTCTTTCTCTGTGGGGAGTTTCAAAACTGGATGAAGCCCTGAGAAAACTGATGCCATTTTGAATTTGGCCATGCTTTCAGGAGGTGGTTGGATTAGAAATTTTCAAAAGTCCTTTCCAATCTAAATTATTAATATATGATTCTTTGACACATTTAAAGGCTTTTCAGTAAAACATTCCTTTCCCTTACTGGTACTTGGGTAGAAAAGATATCATATGCTCCAGATTGTTCAAACAAGAAACATGAAGTCTCTACAGAGGGAAAAAAATGGCAAGACGCACAGTAGGTCTTTGCAATTATCTGAGATTCTGAGCTGACTACTTTATCTTCTAAGAGTAGCAAAAAGAGAGATCCCAGCAATGAGAATTTATGGTTAGTATTAGGGGGTGTGTTTTGTTTCAAGTTCCTTAGAATGATTGGAAAAATATAATGAGAGGCAAAGTTTCCTAAGGAACTTATTTTTTTGTTGAAACTGTTGCTGGCTAGTCTTTTTCCAGTTAGGCCCTTTCTTTGTCATGGTTGATGGCGATATCGTGGTGCTTAGCAATGGCAGCCATCCGTAAAGTGTTGGTGGGACCATCTGCTGAAGTTGTGGAGGCCTCATCTCTGGAAGTGTTCAAGGTCAGGTTGGACAGGGCTTTGAGCAACCTGATCTAGTGAAAGATATCCCTGCCCGTGGCAGGGGTTTGGTCTTTAAATGTCCACACTCAACCTTTGTATGGTTCAGCATTTCTACTTAAAGGCCTAAGTGCACTGTTTCTAGTGCTTGGAATTGCTCACACACCCAAACCAGCCACAAGAGTAACTGTGAAGTACAGCACTGAGTAAGACACAACGTCTCAGAATTCACAGGTGCACCATTATTGCTAACTTGATTTTTACTTACATGACTTCACCAGGAGCTCTCCAGAGAAGACCCACATAGTTACATTTTCAACTACCACGGTAATCTCTCTCCGAAGCCTATTCTTCTCACACTGCTTAGCAATCACTCCAACACCAAACTCCACAGCACACCTTAGACAGGGACATTTCAGGGACGTTCCAAAACACAGCTCACTACAGTCATTGCTGAAATCTCTCTTTCTGCCTTCTCTCTACCTTTTCCCCCTGCAATTCTGACCATCATTTAGAAACTTAGGATGAAGCCACCTAAACCAAAATCTGCAAAGCCTTACATAAAAGGAAAAAAAAAAAAGGCCTTTCCCATGGCCTTGCATCTTCACTCTTATTCTCTTTTACCAGCATGAACTGAGATGAAGCCCACCTTCACACGCTTCTGCCAGCAAAAGGTATAGAATTACTTGCACCCTGACAGCTACCTGATGCCTACTAGCAAACTTAACAGAGGTAGCAGTATTACCAGCTGCTCGCCTAATGGAACTAGCACTGATGTCTCCCTACTTGTTTGACCTGATTTCACCATTACTATGAGAAAACAAGGTGCCCTAAATACTGTCTAATTTTCCTTTTCCATATCCCTTATAATAAAATGAGGTTAAACCTCCCACTCATGGCATATCTATCCCAAATTCCCACATGAGAACCTCTCTCCCTGTTAGTGCTGAAGTCCTCCTTATTCCGTACCCAGAATACTATGCATACACTTTCAGCAGAGGTGTTAGATTTTTGGCTCTAATATGAAATTCAGTGTCTTCTTTCTGGAGGCACGTTGATTTTGGCTTTGAAGTGGCTT
>VZSF01003935.1:495197-520885 GCA_013398295.1 Chionis minor | reverse complement strand
GAAGAATTCCTGTTGGGAGACCTGGGAGGGAGGTTAAGCCTGGAAGGCGGGGTGAGTGTAAAAGGCAGGGCTGCACACAGTGTACCACCAAGTGCTCACGGTAAACAAACTCGGTTGTTTGTGGGGTTTTTTTTAACTTTATAAAATACTGAGTGAAATGTTTCACTCTGAGGGTGGGGAGCCCCTGGCCGGGGTTGCCCAGAGAAGCTGTGGCTGCCCCATCCCTGGAGGTTCAAGGCCAGGTTGGACGGGGCTTGGAGCAACCTGGTCTGGTGGGAGGTGTCCCTGCCCAGGGCAGGGGGGGGGAACTGGATGACCTTTAAGCTACTTTCCAACCCAAACCATTCTATGATTTTCTCAGCCGTGGCTGCTCCGTTTTCAACAGGTTAGGGGTTAAGCTAATCTCCAAGCGGGCACCTTTCAGATGAATGGAACAGATCATCTCATCAAGTGGTGGTTTGCCCCATCTAGGGTGCATGCACTGCCAAAAGGTGTGTGCTTTGGAAATGAGATAACTGTACGAGACAGTTGCATAAAATCCCTGCGGAAGCGAGCGCTCCAGTTCTAAGCCATGAATCAGCTTGGTGAGGTCACCGCTGTGTACCTTGGATGCACCGGTCTCTGTGTGGTTAACCTGATGGTGATACCGCAGTCCTCGTTCTCTAGCACTGTACAAAAGACATTGAGAGTACGCTGGGCTTTCTTTTTGTTAATCTTTGAAAGCAACCGGCGACTGAAACGTGTTATGCTATAATTGCAAGATTAGCATGGAGGTCACAACTAGGGACAACTGATTTGCTGGCAGGAGCAGACACTCGGCTTTTCGGGAAGTATTTGCTACGTGAACAGCTAGTTCCCCAGTCAACAGGGAAAATCATTTAGTAGCCTGTTTACATTGACTTAGTCTCTAAAAAAACCTGAGCAAACCCCAAGCCCACAAAGTTTTTTCATACTAAGCTCTAGGTGTGTCTGAGGGAGTCAACACCATTTGCACATGCTGTTTGGCCTGATGTAACAATTAGCTGTTGCGTGATTGCTTTGTAATGATTAGAAATTTAGCGATGCTGCCTTCTGAGAAGCACTGAATTTTTATTAATAAACCCCAATAACTTAGGGTAAAAAGTAATGAATAATAGGCATAACTTGCTTCTAAATGAAAGGCATAATTTGTAGTAGCTCACCTGGAGGGGAACTACTTATTTACAATACCATGTTGACAGTACTAATAGGGAGAGGAGTAATGTATCACTTACTGAGGGAGCAGCGGAGTTGGGTGAATAGCTGTTAGTGCTGGTGTGCAAAACCTCTTTAGGTAAAGGAGAAAGGGAAATATTTTCGAGGTGATTTGAGAATTTACCGTGTGCAAAATGACAAGTGTTGTGCTGGCTAAACTTTGTGATTAGTGGAGGGAGTATGAATTCTGTTCCTGATTCTGCTACGGAGTCCTGTAAGAATGTGGGTGATAACGTCCTGTTGTTCCAAGTTCATAAGGACAGTGGTCCCGGGGAAGTGGTAGAGCGGTAGCCGGGATACTTGGATTGTCTGGACCACTCGAGTAGAGAGGTATGAGGCCTGGCTGATGTAGCCACAGTACAGTGTGGGGTGGTGTTTGGGGGTTTTTTGTGTATGTGTTTTTGACGGGGTTTGGGTCTGGGTTTCTTTTTGATTATTGTGGAAGCAGGTATATTGCCGAAACCACAGTCTTTTGGCAATAGTTTGTTGCTGGCGGAGGGTGTGATGGTTTCTGTTGCACCAGTACAAACTGCAGCATTACCATTGTACTTGGATATGCATTAGAGGTGCCTTAAAAGGGTTCTAGCATTTGAATTTCCCCAGTTCTGTGGTGGAAATGGGCATCATGGCTAGACAAATGCTTTATTATGTATAAGTACAGCCAAAGTTCTTATTTCTGTTTTCATGCTTTGTATCAGATCTGATGCCTTCATTTATCCGTCACGGTCCAACCATTCCAAGACGAACTGATATTTGTCCTCCTGACTCAACTTCTTCTGCGTATGTTTCTGGTGGAGATGGGATTGTTTCCAGAAACCAGAGCTTCCTTCGAACTCCAGTGCAGAGACCACCTCATGAAGTAGTGAGACGTGAAAGCAACAGACTGTCTGCGCCTTCCTATCTTGCAAGAAGTTTAGCTGATGTCCCTAGAGAATACGGCTCTTCCTCCCAGTCCTTTTTAACAGAAGCCAATTCAGTTTTGGAAAATGGAGATGCTGGTGCCCGTTGTTATTATTACGATCATTTTTATGATGCCCAGAGGAGACGTCAGTTAAATGATCGCGTGCACGAGGACTACAGGTATTATGAACACAACAGCGATCTTTTCCAGAGGATGTCACAGAATCACGGGAGGCACACTTCGGGTAAGTATTGATTTATTTTATTAATTGCTGGGGTTTTTTTTTAAAACTATTTTTGATAAGACTTTAGGTGCAGAGGTATATCTGGATCATCAGGGTCATGTTCGTAGGAGTTATGTTGTGTAGGGTAGCGCTTCTTTTTAATGACATTTCTGTGGTCTGAGTACGCTATGTGTTCATATTTCTTAAGAGTTAAAAATTTGATTGCGTATGTACATGAAGGGGGGAAAAAAATACTTAAACCATGATTTATTTATTAAATAAATGGGGTAAGGTTGAGCAAGTGTTTTTTTAAATGCCAAGCATACGTGCAGCTACTCATGCCAAAGTTGATTCAGTTGCTGACAAGCAAGGAATTTTGTTAGGGGACATCTGCTATTTTAATGATGTAGAGAATAACCAACAGCTCTACGTTATAGCATTGCCATTTTATTTTATTGTATTTCGACTATCATTGTATTATTATTTGATTTTATTGTGTTTATTTGACCTCAGTAATTAAGATAATTTATTATAAATGGTCAAAGGGAGGAATGACTGCTTTGTGTAATTAGCAAATTGACATATAGTTAGTGCTGAAATTGACTTCCCAGTTTCTTTGCTTTTGGTGGGTTTTTTTAGCTTGTAATATCGTTTGTAAATATGCCTGTTTCCCCCTCATATTCACTGGAACTTGTTTTTGTTTTCTGATGGAAGAACAGCATAAGAAAGAAGAATCCATTAAACGCTACTTTTTGAAATATTTGATTATATCTGTGATGACACTAAAGAATAATTCTTTGGTGCAGTGTGCTGTTGTGAATCTATTGGTGGAATTAAAAGTCTGGGATTACGATATTGCCCATAGAAAGGTGGGCAACCTTAACTACTTATTACTTAACTACTTTACTACTTAACTACCAACTACTACCTTAAAAGTAGTAAATTTGGCTGTCTTCGAGCACCGTATATACTACAGAAACTATGTTCGAGGAGGAGTTTGAAAGAAACATTTCATGGAAATGTTCGAACCTGTAAATAATGTACCTTCGATATGAAATACGTTGTTAGTTCATCATCATGTAATCTGTAAATAAAATAGCAAATAGTCTCCAGTAAAAATAAATCTCCTGCCTAAGAAAAAAAATAAATCTGCTAGGAAGACCATCAACATTTAAGGCTGCTGACCTTGTGTATAGAATTATAACGTGACAACGCTCTGTGGGTTTTTTGCTATAGAAATATTTCAATGAAAAGTGACAGAAGAGTAATGCTGGTGTTACTGCTGTCAGCCAGTAAATTCTGAAATACTAAGGTTTAAGACTTGCTACTTTAATCCACCATTATTTTGTTGAATGCTAATACATTGCCCAGAGAAGCTGTGGCTGCCCCATCCCTGGAGGTTCAAGGCCAGGTTGGACGGGGTTTGGAGCAACCTGGTCTAGTGGGAGGTGTCCCTGCCCAGGGCAGGGGGGTGGGACTGGATGAGCTTTAAGGTCCCTCCCAACCCAAACCATTCTGTGATCTGATTTACCTAGATTTTGCATGGAAGCCCTCCACCTCTGTCAGTTATTCAGTCAGCAGTCATTAAACGTTTACCTGGTCCAGATAACAAGCACCTGTTAGTGTGTGCTGGGATATCATAGGGAGGAGAGGCAGGAGGGGAGGTTTTCATAGACAAATCCATCAGTTTCATGTTCAAAATTACTGCAGTAACTGTGTATGCTGAGGAAGACTTCAAAAAATGGTACTGCTGCTGTGTAGAATGGAAACAATGTTAAGTGCAGATGGAGCTCTATGTATTAGTTTGAGTTTTGTTTAGCAAATTTTTAAAACAAGCTAAAAGTAGGGCTTTACAGCCATATTTTTCTCAATTGTGACAACATGGATTTCTTTCTAAAAAGACCTTTTTTCCCCTGTTTGTCTACATGCTCCCTTAGTCACTGGAAATCATAAAAGGAGCTGCTGATGTTTGTCTGGCCTTTGTCATTCGCTCTCATATTTTTACATTTAATAGTCTGCACAAATTCTACACATATTTAGTAACGACTGAGTATTCAATCCCATATGTTTGTAGAGAGAGACAAAAAGATGAGCCTTATGTCTGCCAAAATGTTTCCCTTTCCCACTAATTTTTTTTTCTTTCATCTCAATACAGACTATGAACTCTTAAATTCCTTTTTCAGTTTCACTGCAGTAAGAATAATGACCTATGTCCTTAACTTTTGTACATCTTTTTGAGAATTGTTGTTACTTTTTCTTAGTAAAAGAACTCTGTGTGGTCAAAAATAAGAAAACCTTAGGTTTGGGGTTTGTTTTGGTTGGTTTTTTTTTTTTTTTACTTCTTTCACCATTAAGCTTCTTTTTATTTGAACCATCCATTGTCTGCAAACCTTCAGCATTTACCTGGAGCTAGACTAATCTTTCTGTAATTTCTAGCTCCTTTTTTTTCTTGCATTTCTAGAATACTGAGACCGGCCTCTTACTTTCATTGTCTCTGTCTAAATTACTTTTTCCTTACAAATCTCCATTGTTGTTTCCAAATGTTTCACCTAATCAAAATTTCTTCATCAAGATAATGGATGACAAAATTGCCCAGTACCTGCAGTTTCAACATGTAAGTCTGTTTATTAGCTAGAATCTGTAAATGCTGCCTTCTGCGCTTTTCCTCCTCTCCCACCCTCCCTCAGAAGGTCCCCTCAGTTGGTTCTGTTACAGTTTGGGTTGATTCCGACAGAAATGTTGCCTGATGAGCATGAGGTACGTTTGTTCTCGGTGAGTGACACTTCATTTCATGTGGGTTACGACTGAGGTGACTTTTGAGAAGCCCCGGTCTGGAAGCGCAGAGGTGCATGTGAATTTCAGCTTTCATTCAAAATAAAGGTTCTCTTTGTAATTTGGAGAGAAGCTGCAAACGTTCTTACCGAGATCTTCACACTGAAAGTATTCAGCAAAGTATTTAAGAAAGTCCCGTGATTTTTCACCAGTTGACGTTGACAACACTGATGTGTTCTTTCCCTTGAAGTCATGTTTTCTCTCTCGGTATGATTCAGTTCCACCATGTCCTCCTTTTCTTATTTTCATTTGATTTGTTTTTAATTAGCAACCTAGTGCTGCTCGTTTTCCTGAGAAATGTCTGCAGTTGAGATATTTCCTAGTTTTGTACGTTTAGCTACCTCTGTGGTGTTTCTTGAAATATTTTTTTGGTGTCCATTTCAAACTTAATTCTAAGAGACTTCACCTGTCTTTCCTCGACATCTCTTTCCTCTCTTCTAGGTTAAAGGTTTGGGGAGGTCTGTGGTTGAAGTTATATCTACAGTATAGATTGGAACTAACTTGTAACCAAGACCTCAGAGTTATTTGTACCTGTGTGAGCGGTAAGCTAAAAAATTCTTATGTGTATATGAAAATTGCTGAGATTAAAATCACAGTGTAAAGAGACTTTCTGGTGGTGGATTGTAAGCAGTTGACCCTGATGTCAGAGGAGGAAAGCTATTAATTCTGTGAACAGAGAATCCGGTGCACTTTAGTGAAAGCGGGTTCATCTCATGTTATAAATCATAGCCCTTAAAAATTGCAAATGGGTATTCATGTTTAATAGAAGAGCAAAATAAGGAAATACAAATTATTAAATGAAACCTGTTTAGAATTAAAGTTGCAGGGCTTTCCTTTCTAGGTGTGTACAGTTCAGTCATTTTTTAAACAAATGACGATTCCTGCCCTTTTCTTCTTTTGTGCTGATTTTGCAGTAATTTCTTTGTAGCATACTTTTCGAAGCTTTCAAAGTACTTCCTGTCATTTCCTATTTGTGAATTTATGCTTGCTTACTTGGAATGCCCCCATTCCCTCTGACAAACGAGGTACTTGTGCTCAGGAAGTACCTTTAGATGCTTTGGAATGGGTTAGGAAGGCTGAGAACCTGCAGACCTAGCTGAACAGGATAGTTATTGGAACTTCTTTTTGCTACTTTATTATTACTTACTCCCTTAAAATTAAAGTATTTGTTCATCTTCTCTTCCTGTTCTTCATCCTGGTTTGATGGGGGGAAGGGAGAGGATTTTGGCATCCTGAGGGAAAGGGGGGGGAAAAGGCTCTTGAGACAATTTGCCTAATTAAAGACAAATACGAAGGCCTTTTGTTTGGCTGGATTTGTTCTTCAACACTTTGAAATTTGGTTGAAGCTAGTTGTGGGCGGTTCATAGGCTCCGAAACTTCTCTGCCTGCATTAGCACTGTATCTAATAAACACAGTGAGGCTTCCTCTTCAGTGGTTTTGCTCTTTTCCCTTTGTGCTGGACTCCTCTGGTGGTATGATTTTTCTCCCGTGCTTTCTGCCAGGGACACTGAAGAACTGCCCCGTGCTGACCTGGAAACCTTTCCTCCTAAGACCTTGGACTTCTTTCCAGGCAGAGTGCCTTTACAATAAAATCCCTGCCCTGGGCTGTGAAAACATTAACGTGTATCACGTAGCGGTTTTTTTGTTCCATACTAACAGGACAAGCCAAACAGAACTTCCTTGACTGAAGGTGATCATAGAATCATAGAATGTTAGGGGTTGGAAGGGACCTCTAGAGATCATCTGGTCCAACCCCCTGCCAAAGCAGGTCCACCTACAGCAGGTGGCACAGGATGGCGTCCAGGCGGGTTGGGAATGTCTCCAGAGTGGGAGACTCCACCACCTCTCTGGGCAGCCTCTTCCAGTGCTCTGCCACCCTTAAAGGAATGAAGTTCCTCCTCATGTTCAGGTGGAACTTCCCATGTTCAAGTTTGTGCCCATTGCCTCTGGTCCTATCACTGGGCACCAGTGAAGTAAGAAAGTTCCTCCACAAGCTACTACCTATTTTTCACATCTGTGACATTATTAGCTTAAGATACGTTTTAAAGAGAATATTATTACAGGAAAGAACTTTGCATTAATGTCTTATAGTGCATTAGAATGTGGTGCTCAAAGTTAAAATTTTGGGTTCTGGGATTAGAACACCCTGTTGTTGAAAATAAGACTGAATCCAGGGCCTGGCCTTACTTAAATCTTGTTAATACTTGTAATAAATGGTTGCTGTTCCTTTGCACTTTCTTTATCCAAAGTGTTGAGAACGTACACAGTGATCCTGCTAAGTAAGAAAATTGCATTGAACAGGATTTTCTTTTGCTTTGGAACAGCATGTAATGTCTCTTGGCCTGGTTGACAATTAAAGACCTTAAACTGAAGTTACTGAATTTTACAGGGAAGGAAAAAGCAAAGCCGCAAATAATGTTCAATATTGACAGTCCTTAAAAGCAACAGCCAAACCAAACAGCAAATAGCCCAAACATATACCACCAGGAAAGTGTAATAACGAAGGGGGCTAGACGAGTTGCAAAGAGGCAACCTGAAAAGGATTTATAAATTCCATGTTGACCATTCTTGAGATTTGATAGCGCAACTCAGGGGAGTATATAAAGAGCAGCGCTTATCCTTAAGCAGGGGAAAGGAGACTTCTAACATTTGGAAAGAGCAGATCATTTAAACAACTCTCTTCCGTGGGAAAGCGGGGAAAAATGAGAATTTTTGCCTTGTCATAGATAAAACAGTATGTGAGCAAGAAAACCCCGAGTAGTTTCGACTAGTCTGGTTTTGCTTATCCTATGGTAGAGATTGTATCTGCCATCAAGAGGAGAATCACAGGCTTTACCCTAGGTGTTTTGATAAAAATGATTCAAGTTGTAAGTTTGGCTTTTGTTCTGTAGGTATTTTGCATTGCGCTGTGTTAATGTGGTACCAGTCCGTGATTCAGGGAATAGCCTTGTGGTGTGCAGTAAAATCCTATGTGAAGCTTTGGGCTGTTAGGAAAGTGCTTTAGGGTTAAGACCTTACTTGAAATTTCAATACAGAAGAGTATCATACGTTGGCAATATGACACAGAAAAGGTGGTGCTCACAGGAGATGGTTTTTGGCTGTCCTGTAACTTTCTTCTTTGGTTTACACTTTGGAAAAGATCACATGTGAATTTATTCTTCCAAGCGTTGTTCGGTCTTGTTATTGGGAATTACAGATCTATATATATGAAAGTCAATTTTCATGTTCTCTTATTATTCAAAATCCTTCTTTTACGTGTGTATCCACTCTCCCCGGAAAGAAGCATCTGCTGAGTTTTATAGGGAAAACCAACATACAATTAATTTTGATCTCTCGTAACTCCAGTTACATAAACAAATGTCTAAATTGTACAGATTGCTGATTTGAAGGCCGTAGTGAGTTGATGGTTGTAAGACACTATGAATATTACCCGACATGTTGAAGTTTCCACCACACAGAATATTTCAATATAGTCTGTGATTTTGAGGGCAAGAATGCACATTAAGACTATACATGATAGTCTACAACCTGAAGTATTTGCAACCGTCGGTTTATGGATCTGGCCTTCATAGAATCATGGAATCATAGAATGGTTAGAGTTGGAAGGGACCTTAAAGACCATCAAGTTCCAACCCCCCTGCCATGGGCAGGGACACCTCTGACTACAGCAGGTTGCTCAAAGCCCCATCCAGCCTGGCCTTAAACACTTCCAGGGATGGGGCCTCCACAACTTCCCTGGGTAACCTGTTCCAGTGCCTCACCACCCTCACAGTAAAGAACTTCTTCCTAATATCTAATCTAAATCTCCCCTCTTCCAATTTAAAACCATTACCCCTTGTCCTATCACTAGACTTCCTGACAAAGAGTCCCTCTCCAGCTCTCCTGTAGGCTCCCTTCAGATACTGAAAGGCTGCTATCAGGTCTCCCCGGAGCCTTCTCTTCTCCAGGCTGAACAGCCCCAGCTCTCTCAGCCTGTCCTCATAGGAGAGGTGCTCCATCCCTCTAATCATCTTAGTGGCCCTTCGCTGGACCTGTTCCAACAGTTCCATGTCCTTTCTATGTTGAGGACTCCAGAGCTGGACACAGTACTCCAGGTGGGGTCTCACAAGCGCAGAGTAGAGGGGGAGAATCACCTCCCGTGCCCTGCTGGCCACGCTTCTTTTGATGCAACCCAGGATACGGTTGGCTTTCTGGGCTGCCAGCGCGCACTGCCGGCTCATGTTGAGCTTCTCATCCATGAGCACTCCCAAGTCCTTCTCCTCAGGGCTGCTCTCCAGCCATTCTCTGCCCAGCCTGTATTTATGCCTGGGATTGCCACGTCCCAGGTGTAGGACTCTGCACTTGGCTTGGTTGAACTTCATGCCATTTGCATTAGCCCACCTCTCAAGCCTGTCCAGGTCCCTCTGGATGGCATCCCTTCCCGCCAGTGTGTCAACCGCGCCACCGAGCTTGGTGTCGTCGGCAAACTTGCTGAGGGTGCACTCGATCCCACTGTCCATGTCTCCAATAAAGATGTTAAATAGCACTGGTCCCAGTACTGACCCTTGTGGGACACCACTCGTCACTGGCCGCCACGCCATAATTAGAGCTTGCTAGTTGTAGATGCTTGGAACACTGTTCAAAACTGGTAACTGATACAGCTGCATAAGTTTACCTAAACAGTATGGCTCTGCTTCTTCATATATGAATTCAGAATGGAAAAAGGAATTTATCATGTATTTGTGGTTTAATTATTTTTGTTCTTTGCATCTTGAAAATTAAAATAAGCTGCCATTGGGAGAAACCGTGTAGCTAAATTAAATAATTGTGCAAACACACAACTGCCAGTGTTGCCTTTCCACTGCATTCAGCATTGCTTGTTAGTCTTCTTTCTAGGGGATTTCTCTGTGTACTCAGATTTTGGTTTTCCATGCTACCCAAGTCCGTCTCCCAGTCTCCTCTGGTTTTTGTATGAGGTGACAGAGGAATTGTGTCAAGAGAACTTCTGGTGCAGAGGGTGGCTTGTGCAACTTTTAATACCAACTTCCAAATGTTAGACAGCATTAACCTTTACCCCAAAGAATAAATACATAGGTATTTGCTGCTGGAATCATTCTAGAATTTAAGTAGGATGAACTGTAACAAAACCACAGACGTGCTGGTTTTAACAGTAAACAGAAAAATATGTTTATGCCTTTGTGAAAATTCTTTCCCCCAGTCAAGTCTGTATGTTCAGATCTTCTGGTAGTGATTTAATAGTCACTGTTTATACATACATGAAATTACAACACAGTGGTCCGGTTAATTGGAGAAAATACTGGATTTGTTTATCCAAAGTGCAGTATTTTCAAGAAGCTTAAATGTTTGTATTTTGCCACTGGAATGAAAACAAAATCAGTGACATAACTGTAGCTAGGGTCTGAAATAGTTTCCCTGCCCCAGTACTGCTAAAGGTCAGGAAGGCTCCAAGATGTTTCTTCTCACTGGAAGTAAAGGTCTAGGTTGCTTAATCGTAATGAGAGATGGGATCTGTCCCAGGAACACCCCATCAGCTTTCTTTTACCGCGCTAACAAATAGGTAAGTACTATGACAAGGGGAAGTACTGTAAGGCCAAATAGTTCAGAACATGACAAGGCTAGAAAAAGACTCGTGGACAAGCACAAATGTTTTAAAGAACACTACTTAGGAGGAAGTTTGTGAGATTATTTTTTTTAAACTTATTTTTTATTTATTCAGTTGCTTTGGAGCCTTACCATGATTTTATTGTTGATGTCTGCTACCCTGTATTAGAATGAGAGCCCATCCAGTTTTCACTTTACGTCGTTTTATATGTAAACTAATGCTTAAAATAGATGGCATCCCGCATCTAGCACACTGTATTCTGTATGTGCTGTTGGAAAGGTCTTTTGCCTTTGGCAGCAAACAAGAGTATGAAGTTGCCTGAGAAATAAAACAGTTTTGCTGCTACTTCAATATTCCTGTTGTCCTTTTGAGTTAACGACCACACCTGAAACCTGTTTTTATAGTTACTTTAGATCATGGAATGGTTTAGGTTGGAAGGGACCTTAGACATCATCCAGTGCCACCCCCTGCCCTGGGCAGGGACACCTCCCACCAGACCAGGTTGCTCCAAGCCCCGTCCAACCTGGCCTTGAACCTCCAGGGATGGGGCAGCCACAGCTTCTCTGGGCAACCCCGGCCAGGGGCTCCCCACCCTCACAGGCAGCAATTTCTTCCTGAGATCTCATCTAAATCTCCCCTCTGCCAGTTTGAAGCCATCACCCCTCATCCTATCACTACATGCCCTTATAAAAAGTCCCTCCCCAGGTTTCTTCCAGGCCCCTTTCAGACACTGGGAGGGGCTCTAAGGTCTCCCCGGAGCCTTCTCTTCTCCAGGCTGAACCCCCCCAGCTCTCCCAGCCTGTCCTCCCAGCAGAGGGGCTCCAGCCCTCCCAGCATCTCTGGGGCCTCCTCTGGCCCCGCTCCAACAGCTCCGTGTCCTTCTGCTGTTGGGACCCCCAGAGCTGGACACAGAATTCCAGGTGGGGTCTCCCCCGAGCGGAGCAGAGGGGCAGAATCCCCCCCTGTCCCTGCTGCCCACGCTGTGGGGATGCAGCCCGGGATGCGGGGGGGTTTCTGGGCTGCCAGCGCACGGTGCCGGCTCCTGTTGTGCTTTTCACCCACCAACACCCCCAAGTCCCTCGCCTGGGGGCTGCTCTCCAGCCATTCTCCGCCCAGCCTGGATTTGTGCTTGGGATTGCCGTGAGATAGACTTTGCCTTTCCCTTTCATTCTCTTAAAAAATAATCACACAAAAATACTATTTCTGAAAAACAGAAGGAAAGGGGTGTATTCCTCAGTCAGTAAACATGCTGCTTGTGGTGGAGTCACTTTCCGACTCTGAGAAAGTGGAAGTTGCTCCTGTATCCTTCCTTCTGGCCATGGGAAATAGTGACATGCAAACTCATGAATACAGTGATTGAATGATTAGGATGAAAAGGTAATTGGAATTTCTTTAGAGCCAGAGACCATTTAACTGTAGAATGGCAGGTAGCTGAAGGAACTACTTAAAAATGATTTAAAAAGGAGACTGAATTTGGGCTGGCACATCCAATAGCTAGCAGGCTTCCAAGGAATGGAAAGGGACCTGCAAAATTCTTGGGTTTTGTGGTTGGGGTTTTTTGAGTTGGTTATTTCGGGGTTTTTTTTTGTTTGTTTGCTTTCTGTTACTGTTATTATGGCTTTTATTTCAACTAGCTTCCTAAGTATCCAGAGTATATAGAGGGAAGGAAAGATGAAGTTGGAATTGCGTTTCTTCAGTACATCCCTCAGCATCCAGCATGCTCATTTTTAAAATGTAAAAGCTGTGGATGTTACCACAGATCTGGTATTTTTAAATGCTAATGAACAGCCTCTTCAATCAGCTGTTTAGTGATTAAATCCTAAATATGCTGTGTTTGTAGGGCAGAGGTGGAAACTTAACTACTGGTTCCTGCCAGCTCTTCTACTGCAAATCCACCTAACCTAGGCTTTGGTTCTCTCGCTGGAGAAGCCCTTCTCCAGGTGCAGCCCACATCACCAAGAAAAGCTGGAAATTACTTTTTTTTTTAATTTTTTTTTCATGTGCCTCCTTAGCATTATGAATTGTGGGTGCTCGGTTTTAGAGAAGAGCAAGATGTGGAGAAGCAGCTACTAAGCAAAGGGCTTGTGCAGGATCCTGCGTGGATCCAGCTTTTTTCTCTTGTTACTGATGGCCCTTTTTGGCTGTGATTGCCCACACTTCAGTAACAACGGTCAGCGCGGTGTGATGCTGACCTTACTTGTCCCTTCTCTCTTCATTTACCTCGTACCGTTACCTCGTGACTGGTTCACCTGAAACTTTGTTGGTGTTCAGTGATATTTATATTCTAGATATTCTAGATATTTGTAATTCAAATAATAATTTGAAATATAATAATAATAATAAATTGTAATATTCAAATATTCTAGATATTTGTAATTTCTGACTGCTGCTAGGAAAAAGAATAGCTGTGGGGTTTTGGTAGATAGATAGTTTTGATGCAGCTGTAACAACATATTAACAGAAACTGTCATTTATGTAAAGCTTTAACATTCGTAATCTTACGTCAGCTCTCTCTGCTCAGCAAATTGAGACAATAATAGCTTCATGCCTGTTATGTATGCTAATGTGTCTCTAATTGAAAAAGCAAAGGTGTTTTAACCGTCTCTGAACAAAGCTGTCTAGTGAGTCTGGAGTTGAAAGAGAGCGAAACAAGTTAGGCTTAAAAGGGAATAGCTATTTTGACTCGATCATGCTTTTTTTTACGGATCTAGGAGCGCACACGCCGTGAGGGCCATGGTATTGTTCAGAGTTCCTCAGGTGGGGGGCGGGGGCAGAAGTTGACTTTGTACCTATTGTTGGGTTTGGGTATTACCAGTTTAGCTAAACATTGCTTTTCCTTTTTTTAGGCATCGGTCGAGTGGCTGCTACATCTCTAGGAAACCTAACAAATCATAGTTCTGAAGATTTACCTCTTCCTCCTGGCTGGTCAGTGGACTGGACTATCAGAGGAAGGAAGTACTATATAGACCATAACACTAATACAACTCACTGGAGCCATCCGCTGGAGCGGGAGGGGTTGCCTCCGGGATGGGAGAGAGTTGAGTCAGCAGAATTTGGCGTGTATTACGTAGATCACATCAATAAAAGAGCTCAATATAAACATCCTTGTGCTCCCAGGTAAGACACACGCCTTTTCTTCTGGGATTGGTTTTTTTCTAAACGCAGTTAAGAAAGTGGAACTGGTTTTGTCTTATGTGTAATACGCCAAAACCTTTTTATTTTTAGAAGTAAGTTTTACTGGTTCTTGACTAAGGTTTTTAGAAGAAGTCGTAATTGTTAGGTTTTTGTCTGTTACTGTCTTAAGTTTAGAAACAGGATATTGTTCCTAACTCACTAAAACAAAGCAGCTATTCTCTTCAGCTGTCGGTAAAACAACAAAGTTGCTGAGAACAGAATTGAATTTTAGACTGAAAAGAAACTTGATCTGATGGATGTTCCAGGAGACTGTCTGAACTAAATAGCACGTATCAGCTGAAACACAAATTAAGTCTTGTCTAGAATGAAAATCAGTATTTTAGCTACTCGTTATTTAAAGGTAAAATAAAGTTAGTATAGTATACCCCAAATTTACCAGTTAATTTTTGATACCAAATCTATTTTGCTGTTACCCAGGAAGGGAAAAATTTTTAACACGTGGCACAAAAGGTAATATAGGCCTGCTGAGGCAACGCTCCGTATGTGGTTGCGTCGTCGGCCTTGGCGTGTATTAATGTTAATAATTTAATAACATCAGTATGTCTAAGTTACTGCTTGGAGATTACAGACTTTGTCTGTCTTCCTTTGTACAGCGTTCCCCGCTACGACCAGCCTCCCCCAGTCACTTACCAGCCACAACAAGCGGAGAGGAGCCAGCCTCTCCTCGTCCCTGCAAACCCCTACCACACGGCGGAGATTCCAGACTGGCTGCAGGTCTATGCCAGGGCTCCTGTAAAGTGAGTTTGGTTTTTTTTAGCTCTGCATTTCACGCTCTGCATGCCTAACTTCGAAGAAAAACAAATTAATTTTGATGACCTAACTCTAGCTGGTATCTGTATTAGTCTGGAGAAGAGAAGACTGAGGGGGGATTTCATAAATGTTTACAAAATACTTAAAGGGAGAGTGCCAGCAGGAGGGGCCAGGCTTTTTTCAGTGGTACCCAGTGACAGGAAAAGGGGCAATGGGTATAAAATCGAATATAGGAAGTTCCATCTCAACATGAGGAGAAATTTCTTTCCTTGGAGGGTGGCAGAGCCCTGGCACAGGCTGCCCAGAGAGGTGGTGGAGTCTCCCACTCTGGAGACATTCCCAACCCGCCTGGACGCCATCCTGTGCCACCTGCTCTGGGTGACCCTGCTCTGGCAGGGGGTTGGAGGAGATGATCTCTAGAGGGCCCTTCCAACCCTTAACTTTCTGTGACTCTGTGATTGTTAATTGCATAAGCGGTGTTGCTGACAGCGCTTGAGGGGGCTGTACCAGGTGTTCGTCGCGTTAGTTTGCTTTGTATTAGGCATCACTTAAAATCACCACAGTACTTTTTGCAGTTCGCGTGACTTGCAGAATGCCGCACTAAAGCGCTGAGGATGGGATTTACTTCCAGTGGGTTTGTGAGAACGGTACTGCATGGCTTATAAAATACGTGAAATATTTTTAGTGTGTTAACTTCTTAATGTGTATCTTACTCCTTTTTAAAAAAGACATACAAATTCTTCACAATTAAGAATTTTGAGTACAGACTGAAATGGGTATTTCTATTTAAGAACTTTTAAAATGAAAAGTAAGAAGTCAATTTTTTCAAACAGTGCTCTAGGAAGAAGCAGTCTCCTCCAAGAAAACATTTGAGTCAGCATAATGAAACAAATTACGTTTTCTAATGGGTGCAGCTCTGCAGAAGAGTAACACTAAATAGAAAAGCAATAAAAAAAATCCAGATAAAATCCAATAAAAAAATCGAATATATGTTTTAATAATTATGAAATAATGTACTTTTCATAAAAAGAATATGGGTAAACTTAATTTTTACAGCAATGAGCAGGTCAGTGTGTAGTTGCAAATTCCGACTGTGTATGATGTTCAGTGACATCCAGCCAAAAAAAAAATCCTCTTTTTTTTAGCTGCTTCTAGTAACTATGATTTGAATGGGTTTTATTATTTCTTGTGGCTACTGGGCTTGCCAGCAGCCCATAAAGTTTTAAGTTGGCCTAAAATCCACCAGTACATTTGTGCACCAGGGACATGCTAAGTTCCTGTCGCCTATGGGAGGCCTCGTTTCCTAGAAATACTGCTAGGTTTTCGCTGCGGCTGCATTTCTTTATTTAGGTCTCTGGCACATCCAGACAATGTAGTTCTAAATATTTCAGCCTGTGATCTATGGACTCTTTGTTGGTACTTCTCTTGAAACTTGAGAAACAATAAGACAATTTAAACAATTTAAGATTATCAGGAATTTCTTTAGATCTAGTAGGCTGAGACAAATTTAAAAAAACAAAACAGCACAACAACCCCCCCCCCCCCAACCTTTAGTTCATTCGAGCTGTTTGAATAGAATTTACATTGTTCACAGGAATCACAAATCATGTATTTTCCAGTATCCTTTTAGCCTTCTGTTAAAGTAGTGCTGGTGGAATTGTCGTAATTCTCAAACGCTTCTGTGAAGAAGTAAATTCTGGTTTATGCTAATACTATATTGGGAAAGGGAGGAGGAGTGGTAACAGCTGGCTTAGTGTCACCTCAACTTGAGGACTTCCGAAGGAACAATTGATAAATAACTTTCACAGCTATTAAAATCAAAATCACTTATGTGTTTTCAATGTAATTTTAATAATGAACCTGTTCTCATTTGCCACAGCCACTGGGTAAAGCCTGAGAAAAACATCCAGTAATGCTTGTAAGTTCTTCAGTAGTGTTGTCCAAAAGCTGAGTGTGAGAACTGCATGATACCCGGTGTTCTGGTGCAAAAATGAAAGCAAGTGGGCAAAACACTTTCACAGTCCACTTACTACTTTCACAGTAGGGGAATACTTTTTGCAATCTGCTATTTCAGATTTACGGTAAAAATCTGTTGATAATCAGTACAGCTTTGCACTGAAATCATCGTGGTATGTTTCGTTACGATTTGTGACTTAGACCTGACACTGTAGCTTGATTTAGCTGACTGAAGGCTGGTCATTTTCGTTGAGAAAAGTAGGTAATGATAGCAAAAATAGATAACGTTAGTTCTTCTTTCAGAAAGTTTCTCTAAAGGATAAGAATTCTGACCACTGGAAAAGTCTAATGGAGAGTTTAATGGGTGTTAGCCATAATGCTTCCCTGTTTTAGTGAAAAATGGTCAAACTGTTGAGATAAAAAGCTACCTGGCTCGCTAGACAGTGGAGAGGCTTTGATGTCTAGTTTTAAGTTGAGGTAACAATTTCCAATATGAGGCTATTTTTGATACCTTGCAGCGTCCTTTTCCCCTCTCTCCTGTCATCTCTCCAGGTTTGTTGTGAGTGCCTAAGTGCAGCTATCAGAGCACAGTGAAGTGGAGACTCCTGGCTTGCATTCAGTTTAACCCTTTGCTAGACTCCAAAATGGAATGTTTCTCCACCTTCCCAGTTAGGTGGAGCAGTCTGGTAGGGCTTCCCCCAGCGTGCCAGAGTGCACGCATGGGACTGTGAGGGTGAGGAGAGCAAAACCACCTCCCTGGTGTGAGAGATGAGGGTTCAGATTCTTCCCCCACCTCTTTCAGAGCAAGGATCTGAACCCCGGACTTTCTTCTTCCAGCCCTAACCAATGGGCTGTAAATATTCAGGGCAGGTTCTCTTGTGTTCCACGTGGCTTATTTTGTATTAAATACTTGTTATCTACTGGGAAGAGCCCTGGAGACGGGGTGTTCTGTCTAGTAAGCTCCTGCTTTTGCACCCAGGAGGGAAGGCTTTGTGCTCTGCAAGAATTTTGTACTACCGTGTTTTCTCCCCTCGATTTCTGGCTCTACAACTAGTTGCCATCTAAAAAATGCCTGGGGAGTTTAGGTCAGGTGCTGGTGCTCCGTGCCCCGTTCCACTCGGCGTCTGTGCGGCGAGCGTTCCTAGACCTGTGATCTTCTGGATTTGAATGAGCCCGTTGCCGGCGGGACGCTGCTGATTCCTTAATCTTTAATGAGACTTCTTCCCTCGTTCAACGCCCCTCTTGGCAGGCGAAGTGAAACTCTCACGCCGCAAAACAATCCTGATGCGCTGCTGTTCCTCAGAAACTGAGCAGTGACAGCTTCAGAGAGCTAGAGGACCACCAAGGGGTTAGCAATCTGTGATGATGCTTAAAAAAAAAAAAATTAAAAAAAGCTGCAGGCCCGAGAAAACCTGCAAACACGTTACTGCATGGAATGGAGCTTTGCTTTCTTTCTTGCTTGTATCACCACCTCAGTAAGGAACAGCCCTTCCACTGAGAATCGGCCTCGCTGCCGGAGCGTGTTTCAATAAATGCCATTGGGCCAGAACGTTTGAAAGGATTTATCAGCGCAGGGCAAGGCAGGGGAGATCCTGCGGCGACTGACTGCAGCTGGGGACGGGTGGGAAGGGAGCAGAGCTGGAAAGGGGGTGTTCACCTCAAGGCGGTGATCAGTGCCTGCAAAGGTAGTTGTTGTGCTTGGCAAACCTTCCAGAGCAGCAGCTGGCAGCCTGCCCCTCTCCGGAGCTTGATCTCCCTGTTGACAAACAACTGCAATTGGGTTTCTCTTCCTTTTGGGGAAAAGTGATTTTTAGCAGTGCAGCCCTGTCAAGACATAGGATAACTGTAATATCAAAGCTGTTATTTAGGGAGTTGCTAGAAGCAGTGATTATTTAAGTTCTTAAAATTTCCTCAAAAGCGTCTTTGGTGGTCATCTGCTTGTCTCGGTGCTTCTGACGCATACAGCCTTCTGAATGTGTCGTTTCAATATGTAATGTAGTTTATTTCCATAAATGTATTGGTATTTTGGCTTCAGCCTTCACTTAGGTGAATATCTTTCCCCATGTAATTCAGATGGATCAAATAATTGTTTATTCCGTGAGTTTCTTCTGTTCTTTTAAGAACTATAGTAGTCAGCTACGCGTTTCCAAGTTAAGAAAATCAGATGGCAAATGAATTGTCTAAGTCTAGAAGCACTATGAAAAAGCAGGAAATGAGGGTTATTGCAGTGATATCAAGGCTTTCTTTTATCAAAATAAAGAAGCATTAAAATGCCTGTTGCAGAGCAGGACTCGGATCAGACAAAATGAAGATTAAAATTGAGTTGGGGGATTGCGGTTTCCTCACCTTGCTTTGGAAATTCTGCGGCTTGTCCTATTCCTGGAGCTGGCCAGGTCCCCATTCCAGGGACAGTGTTAGTCCCTATGTTCGTTTTGGGGTGATATTCCTCAAGTTCTCTCACACAAGCCTCTCCGAGTTTAGGTAGTCTCGGGTTAGCCCAGCTTTCCCCACGAATGCCAGCTGTGGTTCCAGCTGTGTCACACCTTGTTTCTGTGTCCCTTGTTCCCTCTGAGCCCTGGGAAGCATGTCTGTTCCTGAACCCAGCTGGTCTCTTCACGGCTCCTAGCTTGTGTCACCCTGCCAGGCTTCTCCAGTCATCGCCCTGAGGTGGAAGGAGACCATCAAAGAGAACCGCCGGTTAATTTTAGGCGTTGGTATCTATGTAGTGCTCTGAAGTCATTGTGGTCCATTTATTTAAGCGTGTGCGGGTTGGTCTGCACTGGGGGCTGTTAGCGCCTCGCTGGTGCGCTGAGCGACATGAGCCAGATTCCAGACAGGAATCCTTCGGCCACGTGGGCTTCGGAGCCTGAACTCCTGTCCTGTAAGTTGCTCAGCGACACAGTTGTCTCGCTGTTGGCCCAGCGTCTTGGGGGTTTTTCCTGAGTTATTTCAGTTGCCAGCTCCTCCAGGAACATCCTGAATGCCAGTGTCTCCTGCTTAATGTCATCCCGCAGCTGCTCCCCCGTGCAGTGCGGTGGTAGCGCTGGACATCTGGCCATGAGCCGGACACCTTTAATCCGATCTCTGTAGAATTGCCCTGATCTTGTTGAAAAACTTTGTTAGAAGGACTGCTTTTCCTACCAGGGTCTCGGAAACCTTCCCCTACTTACTGGCACAGTTAAAAAACAGTAGTGAAGAAAACTGCTTGCTTTCTTGGCATAGTTTGTGTAGCTTCTATATAAAGGTAAATGTTATAGCCATTAAATTTGGGAAATGTTGAGCCACGCGTCAGCGTTGCTTTGAAGAATTTGTGGCATGAAAGCGAGTCACTGACTAACGTAGGATTGGACAGACCTCCTTTATGAAAGCGAACTTCCCTTGACCGGCGCTCTGGCTCCCTGGCAGACCTCAGCGTGCCAGTTCTCATTGTGGAAAATTCCTTGCAGGAGAAATGGCATAGCCTTGGTTAGTCGCAGGAGTGGTTGGGCAGTTACGGCATAAAATGCAGCCTTCAGGGAACTTCAGCTGGGCTGGTGAGACATGGGAGGCTTGAAGAGGCTCACCTGGCATTGGACCTATCCGATGGTGGCAGCTTTGACATCCCAAAAATCTGTACATAGGGGCGTATTTATACATTCCAGAAACTGAAAAAAGTGTTAGGAGTAGAAACAGAAATTCAGAATTGCTCCATATTAAAAAGTAAACAAAAAAACCACCAGTGCTGACAGTGCCGCAGCTTTTGTAGGACAAGCAGCGCTGCGTGTCGAGTAGGAGAGGAGACGGCCTGCGGAATGAAAGGCGGGATGGTGGGATGTGCTTCACCGGCAGCTCTCTAACCCGGGGGTGTTGCAGTGGGTGGTGACGCTCAGCAGCTTTCCTTGTACATCCTTCCTCCAGCCCTTGGAATTGACGTGCTTCTGCTTCTTGTTGCGGTTTGTTTTAAGGTACTGTGCTTCCCACTGCGGAGTGAGATGTGTGCAGAGAGACCATCCTGGTGGCCAACAGGATGCCCATGAGCCAGCGATGTGCCCTGGTGGCCAAGAAGGCCAATGGCATCCTGGGGGGCATCAAGAGGAGCGTGGCCAGCAGGTGGAGGGGGGTCATCCTGCCCCTCTGCTCTGCCCTGGGGAGGGGCAGCTGGAGTCCTGTGTCCAGTGCTGGGCTCCCCAGTTCAAGAAGGACAGGGAGCTGCTGGAGAGGGGACAGCAAAGGGCTATGAAGATGCTCAGGGGGCTGGAACATCTTTCTTATGAGGAAAGGCTGAGGGAGTTGGGTCTTTTTAGTCTGGAGAAGAGCAGACTGAGGGGGGATCTCATCAATGCTGATCTATTATTAAAGGGCAGGTGCCAGGAGGAGGGGGCCAGTGTTTTTTCAGTGGTGCCCAGTGACAGGACAAGAGGCAACGGGCACAAACTGGACCATAGGAAGTTCCACCTGAACACGAGGAGGAGCTTCTTTCCTTGGAGGGTGGCAGAGCCCTGGCACAGGCTGCCCAGAGAGGTGGTGGAGTCTCGCACTCTGGAGACATTCCCAACCCACCTGGAATGCCATCCTGTGCCACCTGCTCTGGGTGACCCTGCTCTGGCAGAGGGGTTGGACTGGATGATTCCAGAGGTCCCTTCCAGCCCCTGCCATTCTGGGACTTTTTAACAAGGCCGGTCTGTCTGTGGCCGCCTCCTTGCACAGGTTGGTATTTTCTTTGTCAGCTTTCACGTTCTGCACTGCTGACTTGTGCCCACTCCCCTCCTCAAGGCAACCGTGTTGACCATGTGGGTGGCGCAGTGATGACCAGGCTGCTGTATTTTGCCTTGCTCAACCAGCAGCTCCTTGTAACTGGTGGAAGTGGGAAGAAATAGAACGGTATTTGGCTGACATCACAGCTGAGTTTGTTTCCATCTCACGTGAGGAGCTAGGTCAGATGTCCATAGAATCACCCAGGTTGGAGAAGACCTTTAAGATTGAGTCCAACCATCAACCCAACAGTGCCAAACCCACCCCTAACCCATGTCCCTCAGCACCACGTCTGCCCGGCTGGGAAACACCTCCAGGGATGGCGACTCCACCACTGCCCTGGGCAGCCTGGTCCGATGAGGAGATGTTTCCTAATATCCAAACTAAGCCTCCCCTGGTGCAACTTGAGGCCGTTTCCTCTTGTCCTATCACTTGTTACTTGGGAGAAGAGCCCCCCCCCCCCGGCTACACCCTCCTCTCAGGCAGTTGTAGAGAGCGAGAAGGTCTCCCCTCAGCCTCCTCTTCTCCAGGCTGAACAACCCCAGGTCCCTTAGCCGCTCCTCAGGAGACCTGTGCTCCAGAGCCCTCACCAGCTCTGTTGCCCTTCTCTGGACACGCTCCAGCACCTCCATGTCTTTCTTGGAGTGAGGGGCCCAAACCTGAACACAGGATTCGAGGTGGGACCTCACCAGTGCTGAGGATGGAGGGACCATCACTCTCCCAGTCCTGCTGGCCACACTGTTCCTGATACAGGCCAGGATGCTGTTGGCCTTCTTGGCCTGTAGCAATTCCTGAAGGAGGAGTTTGGGATGGCACTGGTGTGTTTCAGGCTCTTGGCACATGCCTCTGGGGGACCTCCCAGGTCCACAGCAGCTCATGTTCTCCAGCGTGGGGAGAAGAACGTGTAGGATTCGCAGCAGTTGGCGCTTGTGTCGCTGCCGTGACACCCACCCCGCTCACCCCGGGCAGGGCTGCGAGAACTCGTAGCCGTTAATTATGGCCTAATTGGATTTCCCCTCTCCCTCAGGCCTCACCTTTGTGGTCCTGTGGGGTTTGCAACCCGCGGTTTGAGACACGCTGACTTAGTTATTGCTGCTAATTAACCGGGAGGGGGACAGTGTCCGAGAGCGCCCGCTAAGGCGGGAACAGGAATGCTTTGGAGACACAAGTGCGTTGTGAGGGAGGACGAGCAGTATCCTGCCTTCGGGGGGGACCTGCTGGGCAGGGTTGGGGTAAGCTGCTGCAATAATGCCTTTTTTTTCCTGTCTTACTCTAATTTGAAAAGTTGTTTTGCCGCGAAATCTTCACAGCTGGTTGTGAATGGAATTGCTGTTTGAATTCTTCCAAAGTGCGTTTTCTCCATTGGTTTATTCTAATTAATAGGCTGTTGAGGACTCGTTGAGTTTATCCTGGCGTAGTACGAGCGATCCTGCAGCGCGGCTGTCCGTGCTGGTTCTCCAGCTCGCTCCGAGCCACGGCTCCGTCTCTCCCGGTGTGAATTACCTTATTTCCTCACGGAAAACCCGACGATGCCGATCGTTGGGAATCGGCTCAGGGGCTGCGCAGCTGCGGGGCCGGGTCTTCAGAAAACACGCAAANCTCCGAACAGATACGACCACATTCTGAAGTGGGAGCTCTTCCAGCTGGCGGACCTGGACACCTACCAGGGGATGCTGAAGCTGCTCTTCATGAAGGAACTGGAACGGATCGTGAAGCTGTACGAAGCGTACAGGCAGGCCCTCCTCACCGAGCTGGAGCACCGCAAGCAGCGGCAGCAGTGGTACGCCCAGCAGCACGGCAAGAATTTTTAAGCTAACAACTCTTTAATAAGACTTTTTATGAGGACGCTAAGAGCTTTAAAAGGTTTTCACACTTCTCAAAACTATGAAAAAAGTGCTTTTTGTTGAAAAGGCAGCTTATTTTTGTTGATGTTGCACCTTTGTTATTATCCTCTTGAATATTTTTCTACGTGTATTATGTATTGTTTATAAAAATGAAAAATGTTTGTTAATCTTTTTTCTAGTTTATTATTCTTGAGAACCAGCGCGGAGTTTAATCAGAGACTTGATTCTGGTATCTTTTTTTCTAGCCGTCAGCTGCATTACTGAGAAGCTGACTGTATATTTTTAAAGGGCAACAGACGCAACTGTGTGAAATGTCCTGGATTCAAAACATTGTTAAAATCCAAATGAATATTTCAGCTTGTTTCCCTCGGGACTTTGTCTCCCTCTCCCTCTCTCTCTCTCTCCAGAGAGAGGCGTCTGCTCTTTGTTTACAGCTTTAATGTACAGAGACTGGTCCTTTTTGAGAATTCCCAGGGCTGTCACCAGACAGAAGCGGGTTTCACCAGTCGAAACCGAGCGCTTCATCGAAGTGAAGTCTGAGTTGCCTTATTTCCTACTTTACTGCATCACTACTTCGCTTTTACTACTAGTTTTCACAGAAATAAGTCAGAGGGGAGGGAAATACTTGTACCTTCTTCAAGACCAAGCCCTCTAAGCAAAACTTTTCAGGGGTTTGTAACACAGTGACCGAGTGACACAGGAAGGTGACGGCATTGTCGAACCAGCCTACCAACCAGCTGTCCCACCCCATGGAACACATTCAGGGATGTAACAGCAATTACTGCTTTTTGCTTTTTTTCTTTCTTTTTTTTTTTTTTTTTTTAAGCAAGATTTTGGCTTGTATTAAAGCTTCCTTACTTGGAGAAAATTTTTAATTGTACAGTTAATCCTCTCCAATATTTTCATTTGGTTCATTGGTTACCCTGAAATGTTATTTATGGATTCTTTTTAGTGCAATAAACACTGTTGCAGACAAAAAAAAAAAAAAATTACATTTCTTGTAAATCCTATTAATTCAATAAAATTCCTTTTGTTTAATGAATGACGGGTTGCCCGGTTGATTTTTTGGGTTTTTTTGCCTTTAAGAACATCGAATAAAACCTTTTTATAGCCCATAAAAGATCCGGTGGGGGGTGGTGACAGCGAGTAGTGACAGGAGCAGCTCCTGCAGGACCCACCTGGCCAGAGGATTTTCAGAGTACGAACCTCAGCTGAAAGCGCCAACCCCGCGGGCAAAAGGAAACCCAGGAATGTTAAAAAAAAAACCAAAACCCACCAAACCCAAGCGGAGCAGCTCTCCCCTCGTTAGCCGGTAATTGCTTCCTGCATAACGGCGTCTCAGGAAGGGAAAGCCAACTTTAATAGTTCTGACACTGAAAGCAGAGCGCTGCGGACCGGGCGCTCGATGCGCTGTCATGACCGTACAGACACAACCCGGTGCCGCTCTCGCCACTGCGTACACAGAGTGACAGCGTCTGCATCGCCACCAACAGGAGAGCACGCTGCCCCGAGGACACCCTTCACAGACTGCGCGCAAGTGCCCTTACAGCTTCTGATAAAGCAAGTTGATACATTTAATTTTTTTAATTACGTTTATGTAATTAAATAGTTAATCGAAGAAAAAAAGATGTGGTTACATGTTATAACTTGTTCAAGTAGCTGAAAAGAAGTTGGCTTTTGAGTAGTGCTAAGGTCTGGATGATTTTTAGCTGCGGTATCCTGTAAATTACGCTTTCTTCAGTGACTTGGTAACTAATTAAGAAGGGGAAAATAAGGCTTCGTAACTGAGCGGGGAAGGATGCTGCTGGCGGTTACAAATTAAAAGCACTTTGTAGTTGCGGCGGTACCAATATGTACATATTAACAAAACGAAAACCGTGCCCCCGCCTTCCCCTCAAACACCGTGTGCTCGAACGCGCGCACGCACCGAACCGCCTTGCAGGGGACTCGCTCTCCGCGCTCCCTGTTCCGCGGCCGGAGCTTGGGATGGGTGCGAGGATGAGCCTGTTGAACCGAGGGACAGACGGCCGCGCCTCCGTCGGCGGGATCGCGCCCGGCTTACACCTTCTTCCTCTCCGAACCCTCGCCGCGCTCCGCTTTCTGTGCGGGGAAGGCGTGGTGGTACAAATGTCTGTGAGTCGCGGCCGCGCTGTAGAGTTTGTACAAAGCCTGGGAAAAGAGAGAGAGAGGACGGTCATGGTCACGGACACAGCCCCGCTCGCGTGACGCCGGCACTCCCTGCTTTCACGCTCTCCGTGCTGCAGCGGTGGGTTCACGCGGGTGGTTTTGGGCACCAACTCTCGGTTGTGTCAAGTGTCTGTCGGGAAAAGCGCAAGGGTGGCAGTTTGTGTTTCTCAGGCGACTGGGCGGGGGGGGCCCGCTCCAGCTGCACTGAACCAAGACGACCTGGAGGACGCGGAA
>VZSF01003935.1:463110-495187 GCA_013398295.1 Chionis minor | reverse complement strand
GGGGGGGGGGGGGGGGGGTTTGGGTTTTCCTGCGGATTTCATGCACAGAGTTTAAATTTCTGCATCCTCAGCGTTTTGGTTTCCACGGCCAGGCGGACACGCACTGCACCACACGAAGGGCTCTGCTGGGCCACGGGTACTTGGTTTGTCCAGATTATTTTTTTTGCGGATGAATGCAGATTTTTTTTTTTTTTTCCTTCCCATTTTTACCATTTTTCCGTTTGTACCCGGGTGCGTTTCCCTGCCTGGCAGAAAAGCCCGTCCTCCGCTAACAGCAGCACCGACCCCAGCCTAAGGGATGTCTCCGCGGAGCAGGCTGCGGCCTCCGAACCACCTTTGCCGGGATCGGAGCGGGACAGCTCGATGTCAAGGCCAGACCAAGCAGGAGGAGCTGCAGTCCCTGCGCCCAGGCGCGGGCAAGAGTGGACCTGGGCTGCGCTTCCCAGCACAGCAGTTACGGGGCCGGGACAAAGCTCTGATCCCAGGTGCTGGGAAGACCTCCCTGTCCCCCCCAGTCCATGGTGGCTTTTGTAGGGAGCACAACCGGCACAGGAGGTGCCATGATGTAGGTCCGGCTGCAGAGGACCCGACGTGACCAGCTGTCACGGCTCTGACACTTCCATTGCCAATGAACTTGTCACTGCGGGGGTGGGGGGGAAAGCCAACCAAAACCCCACTGGCTGCTGCGGGGGAGCTGAAGGCTGCTGGTGAGCCAGGATTAGCTCGGGATGGGGTGGGAAGAGACCCTCGGTGGGGCTTTGCATGCAAGTGTTTTGGGATTCTTTGGGAAGGGAGTGGACCGGCGGAAGAGCCTTCATGCAGCTTCTCCGAGTTTCCTCCTCCAGAACTACACCATCAAACCCTGCCCAAGCGGCCTTGCAGCATTTTTGTGCTAATTCAGGCTTTTTTCCCCCCCCGTGCCGCAGCAGTCCCACAGAGCTGTCGGCGTTCCTTGGCGAGCGCAGCAAAAGCAAAGCCCGTGCTCTGCCTCTTGCTGCTGCACAAGCCCGAGCAAAGCCCAGAGGTCAGCAAGCTTTTAGCTGCTCAGCTGTCAGCACAGCCAGCTACCGAACTGGCCACGCGGGAAGCAACGGGTGGATTTTTAACTATTTTTTTTCCTTTTTTTTTTTTTTAAATGGCCTTTTGGACCTGCGAGAGCGGCTCCAACTTTCTTTGAAGCAGAAACGCCCCACATAAAACATCCCTGGAAATGGGATGGAGCCATCACGCTTCAGCGGCAGCATAAAAGACAGAGCTGCCTTCTGGCACACACCTCGGCCAGAGTGGGGTGGCACCCAGCTCCAAGGCAGGATTAACGGATGCGTCTGTCCTACAGACTCTCGGGATGCCCTTTTTGGTTAATTAGATGCTGACGAGGCTTTAGATTAGATGCCAAAATGAGGTTCCAGTCGCCCTCGGCGCAGGCCTGGCCAGCAGCTCAGCGCTGTGGCCCTGGGCAGGCGGAGCCCGGCACACGAGGGCTGCTGGCGCTCCTCCACCCGGCTTTCCCGGGAGCGCCGGGCAGGGACGGGCTCCCCTTGGAGCAGATTCCCTGCCAAGGAGGGTGAGAGGGGCTGTCCTGGGCGTGCTGCCCCGGCCAGGGGCTGGGGAGACCCAACATGCTTCCCAGCCTCTGCCTTGGGCTTTCTCAATCCAGCGTGGGGCGTTTCTGCCGAAACACAACGCGCGGCACTGCCGGCGGCACAGAGAGGCCTCGCCGAGCACGGGGGCTCCTCGGCTGCTGGTGCCCTCGGTGCTACAAACCAAACCGGCGTTTCGGTTTGACCTCTCAGCACAGCGGGAAAAATCCTCAAACAGAACCGATGGGAAAAAGACAAAAATCCCCATTATAACAAATACCCCCCTAGCTCCCCTCTCCGCCTCCCCCCCCTCCCCAAAATCTCTCCCCAACTCGTGCCCACATTTAACCCCCCTCCCCAGGCACCTGGATCACAGGGAACAACCGGAGCTCGCCCACCGGTGCCGGGCTGGGATGGCAGCCACCCCCGGGAGCCTCACAGCCCCTCGTGCTCCGCGAGCCCCATGGCAGTGGCGCCTGCGAGACGTGCAGCTGAGGCTGGGGCGCTCTTCCCCGGAGCCCACGGCTCGGCCGCCCGGGAAGGGCCGGAGGCAGCCAAGCGGAATCGCATGCCGGGGAGATGGGGGGAATGCGAGCCACTTACCTCGTTCGTGCTTCCCTGGGGAGAGGCATTGAGAGGAAAAAGGGGAGAAAGAAAAAGAAAAAAAGAGCATCTCTGTGTATCACGCACGGCCACGGGACAGCACAGGGTCACACCTCTGGCCAGAGCCACTCGCTGGGGCCACCGTGACGGTGCCCTCGCCCCGCGCAGGCCACCCCTCCTGCAGGACCCTCCCGGCTCCATCCACCCCTCCTGCGTCGGTCCCACCGCCATGGGACACTGAGTGCCACCACGGGACGGGGCCACAAGGGCTTTGAACCTACCCGGGCACCCTGGCCCCGGTGCCTGCAGCAGCACCAGCAGTGCCCGTCGGCACGGCTCCTTCCCGGGAGAACTTCCCGGCAGCTGGAAAGCCGCGCGGGGGCCAGTGGGAGCAGCTGCAGGCACTTTAGCCTCCATTCCTCCCCAGCTGGGCAGGCTGGAAGCGGGCAGCGCCTCTGGCCTCCTGCCGGCCGGGATCGGCTCCTGCTTAACCCCCCGGCTCCTGCGCAGGGACCCACACAGGGACAGGCTGGACACAGACCTGGAGGCGCTGGAGAGTGGGTGGAGAGAAAACTAATGGCATTCAGCAAAGGTGAGAGGGGGGTCCTGCACCTGGGGAGGAAGAACACCAGGACAGGTTGGGGGTGACCAGCTGGAAAGCAGCTCTGTGGAAAGGGACCTGGGAGTCCTGGTGGCCAACAGGATGCCCATGAGCCAGCAATGTGCCCTGGTGGCCAAGAAGGCCAATGGCATCCTGGGGGGCATCAAGAGAAGCGTGGCCAGCAGGTGGAGGGGGATCATCCTGCCCCTCTGCTCTGCCCTGGGGAGGGGCAGCTGGAGTCCTGTGTCCAGTGCTGGGCTCCCCAGTTCCAGAAGGACAGGGAGCTGCTGGAGAGGGGACAGCAAAGGGCTACGAAGATGCTCAGGGGGCTGGAACATCTTTCTGATGAGGAAAGGCTGAGGGAGTTGGGTCTCTTTAGCCTGGAGAAGAGCAGACTGAGGGGGGATCTCATCAATGCTCAGCAATACCTAAAGGGAGGGGGCCAGGAGGATGGGACCAGTATTTTTTCAGTGGTGCCCAGTGACAGGACAAGAGGTAACGGGCACAAACTTCACCACAGGAAGTTCCATCTGAACACGAGGAGGAACTTGGAGGGTGGCAGAGCCCTGACTCCCTGGTGGAGTCTCCCACTCTGGAGACATTCCCAACCCACCTGGACGCCATCCTGTGCCACCTGCTCTGGGTGACCCTGCTCTGGCAGGGGGGTTGGACCGGGTGATCTCCAGAGGGCCCTGCCAACCTGGGGACTCTGGGATTCTGTGATTCTAATAAATGCTTCACTTTCCCCTCCCAAAGCTGCATGTTTAGCTCCGGCTGCAGCTCCCTGCACAGCAACGGGAAGCAGGCAAATGTGGTCACTCCTGATCAAAAGCTGGCCAGCAGATGAAAAGCAGGGAAGGAGCAGGTAAAGCTGTTGAGAACGGCCCTTTTCCCCCTTGGAGCACCACAGGAATAAAACCCACAACTGCAGCTGGTGGCTTCTGAGGGCTGAGCAAACAATGAGCTCAGGCCGGCTCTGCCATCGCAGCCCTTTAAATGTTATTTCCGCACATCAGCCCATGGCTGCAGTTGCATTCCTGTGGGCTGCTCCAGAGCTGGCTGGGGCCAACGGAGTCAGCAGGATCCTGCAGGGTCCGGGCTTTCCCTGGCAGCTCGGCAATGGGGAGAGGAAAGAGCTGCTGCAGAAAGGGAAACAGGAAGGACCGAGCGTTAAAAATACTGTGGCCATGGGCTGCAAGATAACCCTGCCAAGGCCAGGCGCTGCAACGCCGCTCTTTGGAAAGCAGGCAGAGCAGTGCAGGGGGGTGGGGGGGATGCTTGCTCACTCTGACCATTTTTAAGATTTTCGAGGCGTTTCTGGACATTGGGGTCCAACCAAGACCTTCCCTTGTTGTTTGGGAAAAAAAAAAAGAAATCAAAAAAGAGCGGGTGAGACCAACCGACCCAGCACGGCTACGGCTGTGACGGGAAAGCAGGGCCCAGCGCCAAAACAGGCAGAGCCGAGACCTGGCCTCAGCCTCTGGCAGCCCGGGAGAGAGCCAAAATCCCTGCCCAGAACAGGACAGCGATACGGGTCTTTCGTTTTGACATACAGACATGCACAAACCCCCCCCCCCCCACACACCGGCTCTGGGAACGCCGCCCTGGTGGGACCCCAGGCAAAGCCGCCCCATTCCCACAAGGTCTGTGCTCCACAAACCAGCAGTTGGTGATGGGGGAGACAAGAAGACAAAAAAAAAACCAGGCAGAACGCAATAGCTTGCTGTGAGTTTTCTCATCCCCAGCCCGGATCTACACGTCTCGTCTGTCACTCTGGGCAGGGTTCAGAGGCTGAGGCTGGAGCAGGGAAGGGGTGGGTTGGTACGGAGCCGATCACTCCTGCTCTCCAACCCATCTCGTACCACCTACCTGTGCTACAACCGCAGAGCGGTCCCACCCAGGCCCACCTCCAGTCCCTAAGAGATCTCCCCCTCAGCAATCAACTCCACAAACTGATCTGAAAACATCTCCTCTGTCCCTGCTTTCCCCATCTAGAAGGTCTAAGGAATGGCCTAAAGCTCGTTGTCCTGCTGCCTGAAGAAGACAGGGGACAGGTCTTTCCTCACTGATCACTGCACAACCAGCTCAAGCAGCTGAATCTGCCCAGGCAGGCCCAGCTGGAGCATCTAACCACCCTAAACACAAATGCAAAAGCCATTTCAAAAGGTGAGGAAAAGCCCTGGGAAACTCAACGCTTAAGAACTTGGTGGGGTTTTGTGTTTGGTTTTTTTTTTTTTTTAAATCAAAAGCTCTTTATCCTACCTGGTCCCATAACGCTGCGGCCACTTGGTCTATTACTGCGCCCAGTTCTCTGTACTCCCCAGAGTATCTGATATAAGCCCAGGTACAGAGTGTGATAAGTGTCAAGCCCATGATCATGTTGCACAGACTGGCTATGATGTCCAAGCCAATGAAGCCGGTCACTCCAGCTATGACATAAGTGATGAAGATGACCACAAAGAGCGTGGCGGGGGTGCGGGCGGCATGGAAGATGTTCTTGCTGTCATTGTGCTTGATGTACTGGATGTAGAGCTCATCTATCTCGTTCTCCAGCTGCTGGAGGTAGCGGCGGCTGAACTCCTCCCCGCCCATCTTCTTCACCCCGCGGAACAGCTTCACAGCCTCCTCCTTCAGCTCCATGTGTTTGGTCTGGAGGTCACTGGGTGCAAGGAAGGGCTTGTCCCCACCACAAACCTGCGTGGAAAACACAGTCATCACTCCAGAGACCTCAGCATCCACAGCTCCCGCACTCTGCCGTGCACGCCACGGGAATTGGGGCTCTACAAGCTCCCAAAACCCCTAGATCCTGCAGGGAGACATCCATGACTGTGCTGTCCATCTAGGACAGATCTGCAAGACGCAGGTTAAAAGGGGGCAGTGGGGGTCTGCACTGGGAAGCTGCGTCCCACAGCTCCCCTACTCCATTCACTCACAGCCTAAGCCAGGATCTCAGGCTGAGCTATGCTGACCGGCAGGACCCTGAACCCCAGCACTTTCCAGTGCTTGAAACTCCACAGCACTTTCCTTCTGCTTCAGAGCACGGACACATCAGCTTTAAGGCCCAGAGCAGTCCAGGGGCGGTTTGGCCATGCAGCTCCGCAGCCCCTTCCTGCCAACAGGCAGCAATCTCCCATGCTGATGAACCGAGCGGGGTCTGGAAGTGGCTGGAAACAGGCTGGGATCTGAGCTTCACCTTAAAACATCCCAACCATCCCCCCACCAGAGCTGAGAGATGGGCTGGCAGGGCAGGGCATAGGGGAAAAGCCAGTTATAACGACTTCACCCCCTAATTAGCACCAGCCACAGCACGGGTCACGCGGTCACGCAGCACTGCCAGCCCACTGCATCACAGTTTTGGGTTGCATCTACCTGTACTGGGGAACGCTGGGAAGATAATGCAAATTTAGCAGAGGCCACACAGTCAGCAAAAAGCTGCCATCGGATGAAACGGTGACCGTTCATCCATCACCCTGTCCTGCCATGACACCCTGACCAGGCCTTGCCCTCCTCCAGCCTGAGAGAAAGCCCCTTTTCCACCACAAACACAGGAGAGAGCCTCTTTGGGACCCTGAACGTGCAGCATTGTCACCAGCCCATGCAGGACCTTTTCTCCCAAGAACCCAGGCACGGAGGTTTTCCCACAAGGACAGGAGCGCCAGGAGACAACGAGCGTTGTGAGATGACGTGCTCAGCACCACCTACCTCTTCCATTCTCCTGCTGTAGGTATCTTTGGCAGTGGCAACTGCTGCTAAATTGTTGGCTTCTGCTGTGGCCTGCAAGAAGGGCAAAAGGGGTGCAAAGTTTAGCTTGAAAGTTAGTTTAGCAGAAAGACAGGGTTAAGAAGTGTAATTGCAGACAGCAGCAGCCACTGGGTGCCTGGGCAGCCATGGTCCACGCGTGTACGTGGCCAGGGTATGTGCACAGTCCCCTGGTGCACGTGCACAGAATTAAACAGCTCCCTTGACTTAGCCAAGGGTGCTCTCCCCAGTCTCTAACCAACGCCAAATAAGATCACCCCGTATTTCCATGTCGAGTTTCCTCAGTCCCCCCGGGCAAAAGCCTGCCTGAAGAGAGGATTCCTAATCTCCAAGCTAGAGCAACGAAAACTTTGGCTTCAGCTGTGGGAAACAGCAAGAAAATAGATAAAAGGCTCGCTCGTATGTAAACAGCTACAGCTGCAACCTCCCGCAAAGCCGTCCGGCTCAGAGAGCAGCGCTGCAGCCCAGCAGCCACTGCCCATGCGTGGGGCCACGTCACCCCCGTGCGCGGCCCCAGCGCAGCCAAAAACGCTGCTGTTCACCTGCAGGGGGGAATAACTTCAGCTTTGCTGGCTGCGCCCCGCGCACAGACAGCGAGTCGCCGCAGTCCGGCCGAGGTGCACGAGCTGCGCTGCCAGAATTGCTGAGCCACGTCAGGCTCCTCACTGCCAAATACCTCCAAAAGGGCTGTTTCTTGGGTTATCACACTAAGGCATTTGAAATGAATTCACCGAAGACCCGATGCGCTGCACTAGCTGGCCGCCTCTGACAATTAACTGGAAATTAATGGCAATTAGAGCGCGTGAATGCCCACCAGCTCGCACTCACGTACCTGCAGCATTGACTTTGGGTGTGGCAGTTCTTCCCCTTGGTAGATCTTTATGTACGCCTGCAAAACAGCGCACAGCAAACGAAATCGCACTGAATATGGCATTCACCAGCACCACGCAAACACCCCCACCCAGCTCCAGACACAGCGTTAACAGGATGTTCAAAGCACAGAAGAGGAGGAGGCTCCTGGCACAAGATGGCTTCAGCAGGCAACGCTCTGTCAGAAAATGCTATCGACCCCTTGGGTGTCACTGGGTCAGTCACTCAACACTCCCATTCCACCACTTAAGCTAAATAGCTCTACCATGGAATTTGCACCTACCTCCGTCCTTCCCTGAAGGAGAAGGAGCCGGCCAGGTAGACCTGGAGAGTAGGCAGTGAGACTTACTCACTGATGTATTGCATTAAAACAGTCCCAGTAGTCATGACAACAAAAATAAGCTTTTTCCAAAGGCAACGGAAATACGGCCCTCAGCCTACATCCCCCTCGTCCTCAGTTCTCCGGGGAGGGGGGACAAGCAGCCCTGCCCACTTCTTGCGCTTACTGCACGGCCAAACACGCGACTGCAAGGTGCTTGCTTTCTGCAGCAACGGGAGCCAGGACTATTAGCCACAGCAGGAACATTTCCTCTGGCCTGCCTGCTGCTCCTTTCCCCTTTAATTACAGCGAAAGTGCATGCATGCCACATATTAACAAGCCAGATTTCTCTCACATAAGCCAATACCTTAAAATACTCCACAAGGCCTCGACAGGTGATATGGTTTCCATTGATCTCCTTAACGTCCAGACTCTCGGGACTAAGAAGCCAAGGAATCAAAATCTTCAAGTTCTTGATGAACTCATTGTCTATTTCTGGAAAAAAAAAACCCAACGTCATCAGCACCAGCTCTCCGTCAGACTTGTGCTTCCGTGCACACTCGCATGAAACAAGAGCAGGAGAGTCAAAGCGAGACTCCCTCTAATTTAGTGATATGAGCATGCAGAAATGATCGAGGCCCCAGCTACGTTGTTACTTGACCCATGGACAGATTATACAGCTGTGCGTATAGCCACAAACCAGCCTCACGGTCTCAAAAATACCTTAAATACGGTCTCATAAATACCAAAAGTCAATGAATGTGATTACATGGGGAAAAAGCTCACTTTTGCTGATGACACTGGTAAAGCGCACGCAACGCTGCGGCCAGAGCAGCATCTTCTCGCCTAGACAAATACACTCCTTGCAAACCATAACCTTTGATGTACAGGGCACAGACACGTGCTGTGCCTTCCCTTTGCGCTGCTCTACGGCACGCATAGTGGAAATCCTCTGCCAGGGCTTATATTCTCTGGCACTCAGCCCTGCCACCTCCTGTGCCAGCAGGTAAGAGCTCACGCGCCGAGTTCTTGGTCCTCTATGAACCCATACATGAAATTCTCATCACAAAGCATTTTAAAGCTTTTGTAAACCATTAGATGCTTGGTGCAGGTACACAAAGGACTCCTGCGAGTGACTGTGCATTTACGCTGAACCACCAGGCAGCCCTTGGTGCAGGTACCAGGAACGGGCATGATCTCTGCTCCTACCAGCCTGTCCCCTTTGCCAAAGCACAGAGCTGGCACAGGGCACCATTTGTGGGGCCCGTGGGCTGCTCGTGTCACTCCAACAGAGGCAGACTCATCTCCTAACAGTCATTTTTATGGCTTCATAGTGTCTGACATCCATTTATTGCCATTTAAATTAAACTGGACAAGGCCGGAGACAAAAAATACACTGCAACACCCAGGTATTTGGAAGGTAAGGAGAGAGGGGATGTTTCCCAGCATTTCTTCCATTAGAGCACAAAAAGCTGCGTACAGCTCTGAGGGAACAAGAAAAATAGTGTCAAGAAGCCACTGCCAACTCCTGTGCCCGTTCGGCGCACACCACTTGTTCATTACTACTCAGCACCTGAAAATCAGGGGGGCACTAACAGAGATCAGCCCAGTTTCCGCTGCCTCGCTGTCCTGCTTGCTGGCTAGCATGGAGTTTGCCAGAGGAAAAAGTCTGATCGCTAGCCAGACAAAACCAGCGAAAAATCATAGAATCATAGAATCACTTGGGTTGGAAGAGACCTTCAAGATCATCAAGTCCAACCATAACCTACACTACCAAAATCACCACTAACCCATGTCCCTCAGCACCACGTCTGCCCGGCTTTTAAATACCTCCAGGGACGGCGATTCCACCACCTCCCTGGGCAGCCTGTTCCAATGCTCGAGAACCCTTTCGGTAAAGAAGTTTTTCCTAATATCCAGCCTAAACCTCCCCTGGCACAACTTGAGGCCATTTCCTCTTGTCCTGTCACTTGTTACTTGGGAGAAGAGACTGACCCCCACCTGGCTGTAACCTCCTTTCAGGTGGTTGTAGAGAGTGAGAAGGTCTCCCCTCAACCTGCTCTTCTCCAGGCTGAACAATCCCAACTCCCTCAGCCACTCCTCACAAGACTTGTTCTCCAGACCCCTCCCCAGCTCCGTTGCCCTTCTCTGGACACGCTCCAGCACCTCAACGTCTCTCCGATACTGCGGTGCCCAAAACTGAACACAGCACTTGAGCTGCGGCCTCACCAGTGCTGAGCACAGGGGCACCATCACTTCCCTGCTCCTGCTGGCCACACCATTCTTGATACAGGCCAAGATGCCATTGAAAGAAATAACTTCTTTCTGCCTGCTAATTTATTTTAAGTAACTAATGGGCCACTTTCTCTATTGCTAAGACTGCAAGTAGCCTGAAATCAGCGACACCGGTCAGTGTTCACTACAAACAACTAAAAAAATCCACAACATGTGGGTCCTTTCAGGGTGGAGAATCTCACCATGGCTTTTTTTCCTTCCTCTTTTTTTTTTTCTCACTTGTTGAACTACCTCTGCCCTGTAGGGAAACCACTGATCAGATAAAGTCAGGACGATTAAACATTCCTTGGGAAACTTTTCAAAGTGAAATTACAGCTCCTTTGAGAGCACGTGGAACTGGCCTTCCACCCTCCGGGAGCACCAGCCTGCCTTGCAGCAACCAGTCTGCACCGCGCTGCGCATGTGCCAAATTGCAAGCGAGGCACAGGAGTTAATCGCAGGCTGAACACCATGTCCCTAAACTTCCTCTCTCAGCCCTGCCCTTCCTCGGTTGCCTGTCAGCCATCTGTCCTGACAGTACTTATCGCCAACGGCTCCGAGACCTTTTTGGCCTCCCACACCTTTTTTGACCTCCACCTCTGTCTTGGCCTCTCACGACTTTTCAGTATCCCACACTTTTTCGGCCTCCACATCTGTTTTGGCCTCCCACACCCTTTTGGTCTCCTGCACCTTTCTGGCCTCGCCCTCTCCCAGGGTCTCCCATACCTTTTTTGGCCCCTGACAACTTTCTGGCCTCCCACACCTTTTCAGCCTCCACCTCTGGCTTAGGTTAAAAGCATCTGGCAACGAACAGGCAGCTGCTGGACTCCGAAGAACGAGCCGAGTGTGTGTATGTCATTGGGAAGAGGATCCAACGCCTCTTCCAGAAGTTTTACCATGGGAAATACTTATAGAGGTGTCAAGAACCAACAGCACAGTCTGCCAGGGCATCTAAGGCATCCGCTTAAAAATCAGACCTTTGCCTTCGTACCTTTCAGTTTTCCATCAAAATTAGGGTTGGTGGCGACTTTCAGGCCCGGGTGAGGTAAGAGGAAGCAGGAGATTTTGGTGAAGCAGGAATGGATGTGCTTTCTGACGTTCTGCAGCTCTTCATGCTGATTTCCCGAGACCTGCGAGACACCAGTTTGGGGTCAGGGGGTTTCCTTCCGATGGGGACTCCGGTAACGCTGGGACAGCGGTGCTGGCAGCAGCACGGGGTACCCCACGCTGTGTCTGCTTACAGCAGGGAAAAGCAAGACAGAAGGACGCCCCATGGGGGCATGCAGCACGAAGACAAAGAGAAGGCTCTTCCAGCAACCAAGGAACTGGAGTTATGTCTGACCACATGGCCTGGGGCATGTCATTATCATTCGGAAAATGTGTATGTCCATGTATGACTGGAATATAAAAGCATTTGGGATTTCCCACTAGGGGCCTTTCTTGTCTCCCCTTTAATTAGGTCTCTCCACTACCAAATCACCCATGCATTTCCTGATTAATCGCAGCGGAGCCCTCGCCCGTCAGTTTTACTGTACAACTACCTATTACTAATGCATCGTTCCCCATCTCTGGGGAATCTGCTGACTCCCATCTTCAACGCCTCTCCCAGCTGCTCCCGGCAAGAGAGGCCCAGGGAGCCCTCACAGAGGTGGCCTCAGCCCCCTGCTGAATTCCAAGGGAATTGGAATTCCAAGGGAATTCAGCCTCCTGAAACGCCTCATCTGTGATTGAAGGCACTGGGTAAGTGCGACCAAAACCAGCATCTCTGTCCACTGTGCTTCACACCCAACAGCCAGCGCTTTGGCCAGCCAGCTGAACCCTCACCCCCTTCCCTGCTCCCTGCCCAGGATTCCCCCTGTTCCCCAGATCAAGGCGTCACCCTCGTGCCCTGCGTGTTCTCTGTCCACGCAGGGGGTGGCAGTGCGTCATCCCTGGGTCACAAGCCAGATTTGGCTCTTCGCTCTCCATCGCTGCCCATTAAATGAAGCCAGAACAGAAAGAACGCACCTTCAGTCGCTTCTCCAGAAATCTCGCACCACCGTCGGATCCATAGGAAAATTCGTAAGGGAAGCTCCAGTCACGAACAAGGAATATAAGGGACTAGAAAACAGAGAAAGAAACACACCAGGGTCACTGCCACACAGCACCCACTGACTCAAAGTTACCAGCTGCTCCAGAGCCAGCTTGGAAAAACTCATCTTTCAAGGGCATCATTTTGTTGTTTTCTGCTCATTGTAGGACCAGGACTGGCTACACGAGATGCCCAATTTTTTTCGTTATCAAAATCATAGAATTGTAGAATCAAAGAATCACTTGGGTTGGAAGAAACCTTCAAGATCATCAAGTCCAACCATAAACCTATGTCAAAACCACCCCTAACCCATGTCCCTCAGCACCACGTCTGCCCGGCTTTTAAATACCTCCAGGGACGGCGATTCCACCACCTCCCTGGGCAGCCTGTTCCAATGCTCGAGAACCCTTTCGGTAAAGAAGTTTTTCCTAATATCCAGCCTAAACCTCCCCTGGCACAACTTGAGGCCATTTCCTCTTGTCCTATCACTTGTCACTTGGGAGAAGAGATTGACCCCAGCTGGCTGTAACCTCCTTTCAGGTAGTTGTAGAGAGTGAGAAGGTCTCCCCTCAACCTTCTCTTCTCCAGGCTAAACAATCCCAACTCCCTCAGCCACTCCTCATAAGACTTGTTCTCCAGACCCCTCCCCAGCTCCGTTGCCCTTCTCTGGACACGCTCCAGCACCTCAATGTCTCTCCGATACTGCGGTGCCCAAAACTGAACACAGCACTCGAGCCTCACCAGTGCTGAGCACAGGGGCACCATCACTTCCCTGCTCCTGCTGGCCACACTATGCTTGATACAGGGGGGTCACGAGGGATTTCAGGACCTCCTATCCTGCGTCCACCACTCGCAGCAGACGTCGGAGCCCACAGTGGTGGTAAGACCTCCCCAGCATCCTCATCCCTACCCTCGTGCCGCAACAAGACCCGTCCCTGAGTCTCTGCCCAGCTCCAGCAGCATCTCACGCCTTTACTGGTGGAAATACCCCCCTGTGCAAGGCCACCCCGTCACAGCACTGAGACCCCACAGACTCGCTGCACGTGTGGCTGTGTCCTCCAAGGGGGAAGGGGGGGCAAACCCAGGACTGCTGGGTGGCAGTTCGATGCCCTAGCTTGAAGAATAACGTCAATCATTTAAACTGCAAAACAAGAAAGAGATTTTTGCTAACCAGGACAAAAGGCAACGAGCTCCTTAATTCCAGCTACATTTAGTTCCATCCTATGGGAATTCTACGGGCTCATTTTTTCAGCCTTTTTCACCAGGCAACTTTCCAGACAGACTTTTAATGAGAAGCAGATGCAGGATAACGAGGGTGAATAAGAAATCACTGGCTTTTGTAATCTTTATTAAGGCATTCAAAGTTCCTATGCAATAAATAAATAAATACCAGTACAGACAACTTTTAATCTTTAAAAAGAAAAAAATATTTTCAGAAAAAATCCTGTCTCCAGTGTCTCATCTGTGTAAGGGACCTGTGTGCCGTGTAATGCATTCCCAGTTTGGAGAGGGAAGCCCTGAATGCCGAAGCCCAGGAGGGCCTGGCAGGGGTGCCAGCGTTCCTCCCATGCACATGAATAAGCAGGTCAGCGAGCGGAATCCATTTCATTGGAATTTCCCTACAAATTGTCTATATTTAGAACAGAGATTTAGCGGAGGGAGGGAAAATATTTCCCCTCTTTATTTCTCTTCCATAAAACATCAGGGAAGGTTAAAAAAAGAGAGAGAACAGTGAGTTGGCCATTCCTAACTGCATGACAAGCCACAGCAACTGCACCCAGTTAGCTGTTTCAGGACACGCTGTTCTAAGACCACGAGGTGCTCAGGAGACATGTCCATGTTTAGGACTTTTCCACAAACACATTAGGCATGCCTTGCGCTGGTTGACTCTGGAATTATTTTCTTTTTTTTCTTAAGCAAAATTGTCCCAGACGTGCTGTCTTTACTGTGCCTCATACCCACCCTCAGCCCCTCCAGCCCACAAACTGCCAGGCACCAGGGGCTGCCTCTGCAAAGGCACCACGACCGGGACCGGTGTCTGGCAAGGGCACGCAGGGCAGCGCAGGCAGTTACGCTTCCGCATAAGCCCCAGGACACAACACGGAGAGGAGGGAGCCGAAGGGAAATGTTCATTTTCCACTGTCAAGCATTACTTCCCTTCCAGCAGGATCTATGCAACTGCCTCGCTATCGACACTTTCTCTGCCCTCCCTCCTTGGCAGCATTTTCCTACAGGAATTGTTTTCCAAAGCCTCCTTTACAGATTTGTATATTTTAAGGTCAAAAGAGGTTCAGCTTGTTTGACTTACAGGCCTGGTACCTCACCCGAGAAACTGAAGCTGTAGACTCTCTTCTGCAAAGAGAGCTGTCTCAATTTAAAGCCTGCAGCTACAAGAGAAGCCCCCACCTCTCTCCTTAAGCCCCCCTAACCATTAAATTGCTCCTCATTAACAGTGTGCTCCTCATTACTCGTCTGGCTTTGTCAGCTGCAGATACCAAGCTGCACGCTACCTCATCCTCCCCACTGGAAAGGCAGTTTATTTACCATCGCCCTTCTCCTGCTTCCTTGTCAAAATGCTGGGCTGTCCTTAAAAATGTGCTCTGCAGGAAGAAAGCCAGCTTTGGGATGCGGAGGGGACACCTCCACCGCTCAGCTGGCCCCATCACCACCAATCCCTCTACCAAACGGTATCACATCCACAAGGGTTACCACCAGGCGCTTGATATTTTTGCCCAGATCATTACTGAAGATGACAGTGAATCAGAGAGATCCTGGGGGGAGCCCCAAGGAAACACTTCTGAAGGATGATGATTCCCTATTAAAATTAGTTCAGCGTGCTCTGTCATCTATCAGTTAATGAGTTTTTAATCCGTTTACAATGGATTAAAACAGACAATGCCGACTTGGTACGCTGTTCACTTGTTTTTAATCAGCATCGTAGGGAGATAAGGCTTACAGAAGGCAACATATCATGGTGATAGTTGCCTTTATCAACCCAACTCGTGGTCTTTTAAAAATTGATAATGGGATTGTTTGACAAGACTTGCTATGCACAAAACTGTGCGACTCGACAGCAATTACGGTCTTTGGTAAAATCAGAGCCTATTATCCAGCCCTAATGACTTAAGCATATTTAAAAGTTTCCCCTTACAGCCTCCTTTTTACTGATGGAGTAGGACATATTTCACTTTCACTGAAATATTTGGCTACGTTACCCTGCTAGTTTCTAAATAAGGAGCAGGAATATTTATTTAATGTCTGGCTTTTTTCTCTACGATGTTACAGTCTTCTCCTAGCTCTTGCTACTGTAAGTCATATATTTTTACTGGTAGCTTTCATATCATTTATCGGTCATCTGCCCATGCCAGTCAGCATCCAATATACCCTCAAAACTCCTGAAAAATCTCAAATTGTCCATTTGTTTTATTTTTTAACCTTTTATTTCCACTTTCTGACCACAGACACCCTATAAACCCTTTAGCCCTTCCAGGATGGTGGTAAAGACGGCAATTCTCTTTTTATGTTGCAAGGCAAAAGTAAGATAACTGTAACCCATGCCCAATTACTACTTGCATTTTTACAGCATGTTTTGCTCTCTGCTGTTTCCCACTTTGGGAAGCTCACAAACCCCCCTCCAGCTACCACCCACCCTACTGCGGATGCCAGCTGGAAGCTGGAGCAAGCCATTGGGACTGCCGAAGAGCAGCCAGTCAAAGGAACAATGTGTACAGGATAAGACCACAGCTCCACAGAAGGTGTTTTCCTTCTATTTATCACCCCAATCATGCAACGAGCCCTGCGGCATGAGAACGTGTGGGGACCTCGCAGCATCGCTCCCTCCATCCCTCATTCCCTGCCTCACACCTGATCCCACAGACCCCCACAAGCTTCCAAAAGTGTTGAACCGCCTTCCCAGCCACCCAGATGCACGGGATTTGGTGCAGCCATAATCAAAGCCATATGAGATCATTACTTGACCTGCTAACGGCAGCTTTAGTGAGCTGCCACAGCCATGTTACGGGTTCTTTCTGCCCCCCCTACCTTCTGCTTTGTCTCTTTTTGTTCATGTTCACTTTCCTGCTGGAAGGGGCTGTCACAGCCCAGCATCCTCCCAGTTGCTCACAGCCCCGGTGTCCAGAGCAAGCTCTTGTCTGCCCGACGCTCTCCCTTTTTTGAATGCCAGCTTTTCACAGGTTGGGAAGCAGCCGGGTGAACAGATGTCCCTTATTTGAAGTTAAAACCCCACTTAAAGTGAGCCTTCCCACAGCTCTGCTGTCACTGGCTAGAGCTCTGAGCTAATCCTCCTCCTTTCATTTTGCCAGGAGCGGGGATTCCCGGGACAGAAGGGTTCAAACCTCTCAGAGCGAAGGCTGGGCTGAGTCCCTGGGTAGATGGCATGACAAACCTGCTGCAAAACCTGACTGCTTTCCAAGCCCCGCAGGACATCTGGCAGGACAGGGCAGAGCTCCCGGGATGGCAAGGGTTCAGAGAGGAATGAAAGAGGGATGTTGGATGTACTTGGAAGCCTCCCTGGGGTAAAGGAAGCACAAAGCCTTTCCTCCTCACAGCTAAGCCAGTCCCCAGGCATCCCATCTCCTCCCTGTCCGGCACACTGCAGTGACACCTCGTGGTGAAGCCAACCAGCTCGGGCCCAAGCCAGCTCCGGCAGAGGGGACATGTGCTGGTCAAGACCCTCGGACTCACCTGGAATGGTTTCAAGAATGTCTCCTCCATGGCCAGCCGGCCATACTCGGTGAAAAGCTGGAAAGAGAACAGGAAGAACAACAGGACGGTTAGCTTGTCAGTCTGCATGGACACGCAGACGGCTGCGGGCCACAGTAATAAGGGACGGTTGTTGACTCGGGGCTAAGCACCGTTTGCAGCACTGGAACAGAAACTGGCTGCCTGTGTGCTTTAGTTCCCATCTGAGAGGCACACAGAGCTGTGACAGAAACCACCACGCTGAGCCCTCACGTGAAATATCTCAGCCTGGAATTTTTGGCTGCCAAATCTGTGAAAAATGGCTCAAATCAGCTGCTTGCTGTTGCTTTCTTACCAACCAGAAACTTCTTGTGCTACAGGGGACTGCCGGAGCCATGCTGTCTTTAAACACTCCAAGAAGAAGCGGAAATGAATTCAGAAATCAGTACTTTCCCTGCAAACCCCCACTGTGCAAAGACTGTAAGATCAGCCTACCAGCAAGATTTGAAGGCTCTCCAGTCGCTCTGGACTGTAATTTCTAACCGAAGACACAATAACGTATTTCACAGATGCCTAAAAGTGGGTCAACATGTTAAACAATAGTGGCTTCAAATCCAAACTGAAAGATCAGACTTGCATTGGCCAAGTTCAATGTTGAAAGGCATTATTGTTAAAAATACTTACTGACCGAAATGATACAAAATTCTTCAAATGCTGATTTTTCTAGCTGGACCTTTGCTTTTTTCTTAAGCTCCTGGAAAAACCTACTTAACCAATCAATCAACCATTTAAACAGAAGAGAAAGCTAGAGGTAATACCAGGAAACGGGCAAGACGCGTATGCCACAAAAATCCAATTAGCTGCTTGTCTTCAACAGTCAGGCCTGCAATTACCTTTAGGGGTCACCTGTATTCAGCCAGTAGCAGATGTCAATATCCAGGCCTGAAAACAGCTATCCAATTTCTCTGGGCTTCTCCTAACAATCCAAAGATCCCGTTCTACGGCATGAACAGTGCAACTTCTACCTTCAGCTTCCCCATCACTTAGGTCAAACGAGCACTTTTACTGTCCCTCCTCATGGAGCAGCAGACAGACGCCCGCAGCAGCAGGAGCACAGCCAATAAATGGTTAATTACCCTGGATCCCTCCCTATTACCAGTCACTTTAGCCCCTTGCTGCAAGTCACGGCGTGTTTCCAGCCCATGGGTCAGTCCTGGCCCCTGATGGGTTTCTGGTCTCTGAGGAACCCCAGTATAATCCCATGGAAGGACACACAGGCCAGCGTGAGCTGTATCCAAGCTGCTCTTGAAAGACCTTCTTGAAAGGTGATGGGTGCTCCACACTGAGATGGTCTGTGACGGGTAGTCTACCCTACGCAATCTGTTTGATGCTCCTCTAACCTCACCATTAGAAAGTCAACTTAACCTCTTCTGGCTGCACCGTGGACACAAGAAGAGACGCTGTCCTCCACTTTGCAGTGGTCTCACAGACAGCTGAATCACAGAATCATAGAATAGAATCGTAGAATGGCAGGCGTTGGAAGGGCCCTCTGGAGATCACCCAGTCCAACCCCCTGCCAGAGCAGGGTCGCCCAGAGCAGGTGGCACAGGATGGCGTCCAGGTGGGTTGGGAATGTCTCCAGAGTGGGAGAATCCACCACCTCTCTGGGCAGCCTGTGCCAGCTGAAGATCATCACCACCTCCCCTCTCATCCACTTTTGTCTCCACTTAACAGCCTTGGTTCTTTCAGCCTCTCTGTGCTCTCCAGCCTCCCACTGCAGCACGAAGCAGAGCTACAGGCCATTTCCAGCTCAAGGTGGTCAGTCTTGAGGAAGGCACATGTCCCAAACACAGGAACAATCCCTCCTGGCAAGTGTCCCTCTGACTGCCCTGCCAAAGGACCCAGCCCCCCAAGAAGCCACGCTACAAGAGCGTAGGCAAGACAGGTTTCAACCCGTGTGACTGTTCCGCCATGCCCATGAACCAATATGGGAATTGGGAAACTGAAAAACCCTCTTGTGGATCTGGAGGTGAAAGTGTCTTTCCAGAGCAATACAGCTTGCAAACGCGGAGCGTAATCCAGGCACCCCAGTGCTGCAGAGCAGCAGGGACAAGGGTCTTACCTGCAAGTGCTGCAGATCATCTTCCTGCACATTCTGGGACAAGTTATAAACCTGCATTTAAAAACAAAAACTTCAGAGCACTCACAATGGCCTGTTCTTCGGGCCAACACGTGGGTCAGTGCGGTTAAAGCCTACGACACTACCATGGGGACAGAGCCAAAGTCCCAGCTGGCCCGTGGTGTCGGTACAAGACAGGCCCTGAGCACAGCTGTACCGCTGGACAGACTCACAGTGTCAGACAGACAGGCACTGCTGCTCCCTGTGCAGCAAAACACCCCAGCACGGGAGCAGCAGGGGCTGTCATGCCCCAGCCTGGAAGCCTGCCAGGTCCAGATAATGCTCCTTCTTCTCCATTTTTATGATGTGCTAAGCTCTGTACCAAGACACTGCTTCCAGCTCACTCACGCTGTCCTCCGAGAGCAAAGGCCGGATGGTAGGAAGGGAAGCCCTACCAGGCTGTGTGGTTACTGGTGTGGGAGCACCTCCAGCCCGGAGATCTCTCCAGCAGCACTGAGACAAAAGCACACCCAGTTCCCCAGAGCAAGGTCCTTTCCTCTTTGGTAGCCAGAAGCAAAGTGGTTGTCGGGGTTTGGGCAGCGGCGCATCTGCTGCTGGACCTGCTCTGGGGTGAGATGAGGAGACACCACCGTTCCCTGTGACGATGGAGTCACGTGTGAATCCTGCACTCAGTGCAGCTAACACGATGGCCTTTGTCTCTACCGCCAAAGGCCCTGGCTAGCTGCTGTGTTATTGGGGTTTTGCCACCGCTTTTAGGAAGTGATTCCTGGAGACATCCCCCTTCTTACCTGTATGGAGCTGATCATTGTGCTAAGGGCAAACACGGTGGCCGAATCCCGCAGGGTGGACTGGCTGTCAAAGGTCCCCTGCGTGTCCATCAGCAACACCGCAACCTGAGAACGAGAAAGCTCCCCGTCAGCTTGGGTGCACCCGTTCGGCATCTGCACCCAAGCAGAATCACCCTCAAGTGCCAAAGGGGTGGGGGGTGAACGTCAGCTGCATTATCGTGCTGGGAAACTCACTGCTTCTGCCTCACGCTTGTTAACTGCTGGAGAGCAAAGGAGAAGCACAGCCCCAGTCACTCCTTGGCAGCGCGATGACTCCATCAGGCAGCAAAATGAATGCTAAGCAACACAGAGGAGGAGCTGCTTTGCTCCTCAAATACTTGCTGTCAGTGCAGACGGGCCTCTTCCTGAGTCTGCGCTAGCTTCGTGTCACAGAAGCCGAACACAGCAGCATATCACACCTCCTTAGCCCAAAACACATTCAGCCAGTATTAGAAATCACACCATGAATAATTCAGCGTCACTTGGGTGTCGGGCTCTTACTTAAAGAGTCGATGAATACAAATATTCCTGGCTATAAGCTGAATTTGCAGGATCCAGTTTGCATTGTATTTGACCACCCTGAATGAAGATGCTCCATTTTACAGCTGCTGCTCTAGGAAAGGGGAGTAGTTTGCAAGGACCTCAGATTCAAGATCTCTGGGAAGAGCAGAGAAATAAGCTCTGGGATGCCCAGAGTTAGAGGGACACCTAGAGAGTATATCAGGGACACCTAGACGTCATATCAACTCATTGCATTAAGCCCATTCGTGCTAGATTAGGGATATGGTATTGAAGACCTTCTTTAAACTTGCATTTGAGCCACCTAAGACAAGGCAGAAGAGTCTGGAAGAGAAAAATCAGCTGACCAGCAAGAGACAGCTATGCAGCAGAGAAGCACGCACCTTTTTACCATCCGGCTTGTCCACCAGGAAAACCTCGCTCCATATCTGAATGCCGGTCGTCTCCCGCTCAGACCCTCCCCTCCAGGAGAAACCAGTCAGAGGCTCGTTGTAATCTCCAACCCAGTCCACTGCTTCCTGCAGGTAGAAACAGAAGAAGTCACTGGAGTTCTCATCTCACTTTGGTTCTAAACTTTTCCTCTGTGCTGCCTGCACCCCAGTGCTGGAGGGGGGCAGCCCCTATAAGAGAGGTTTCCTACAGGGCAGCAAACGTGAAGATATCTGCTCCAAAATCAAGAGTCCACTAGACACCCACTGGTGCACGGGGCTGTGGAAGGATCTGCCCTGTTTTATTCTGTGAAGCCTACGCTAGTGAGAGGCTTGAGCTTTCCTGGAGCACCAAGCCAGTGTCCTGTCCAGCTCATGGCTGGGCAGTACATGGAAGCAATGAGCAGCAGCACCACCTGGGAAGAGCCACCTGAGACGGAGCCGTACCTTATTGTACATGTACCGCAACATGAAGTCCATCAGGAATGATTTTCCTTTCCTAAAAGCTCCAGCAACAGACACAGCCACGACCTCTTTATCTCTGACAGCCTCTGAGAGGAGGATGCGGTTCAGTGCAGCTTCATCCAGTTCAAAGGAATGGTCATCTTTGACAATGAGGACTTGCACTGGTCCTGCCTTCCTCACAGACTCCTCCTCCTCTGAGCTCCACTCGTAAGTCTTCTCTGCAAAACTGCCTGCAAAACAAGTAAAACAAGAGCTGTTAGGTCCCTTCTTCTGCAAACAGCAGAATCCCAGACAGCAGGGCTGGACAGGGTGGTAACAGGCTAGCTAGCCCAAATATCCATCCCATCTGCATCAGGCAGAGCAGATGGCTGTCAAACCTGCCCTCAGACATCTCGACGGAGACTCCATGCCACTTTGGGGCCATCTGTCCACATGCTCCCTGCAGGCAGAGAGTTCCCTGTCGGAATCTCCCTTGACAAAACACACTCATTACTCTCTGTCCTACAAGAGTTGACACGGAGGACAGACCACTCTCTTCTTGCCTACAACAACTTCTCACACACACAAAGACTGTCATTAACATCTCCCTTAGCTTTCTCCCTGCTAGAAAAGAGAAGTCCAAGCCCCGCAATCACCCCTTGCTACCCCATCATCTCGGCATCTAAATGCTCTCCTCCGGACACTCCCCACCAGATCCTTCCTGAAGGCTGTCTCAAAATGGAAGCAGTGCTCAAGCTGAGGTGTCTAAGCACCTCATGCTTCTATAAAAGGATGCTGCCTTTATGCACCCTGTGCAACTGCTGTTTCTGTAGCAACGGCAGAGTCCTGCTCCATCTGCAGCCTGCACTAATGCTTGAAGTGTCATCTGCTGCTTCTGCCGTCGACCCCATCAACAGCCTCCCCCAAGACTGCCCCAGCAGGAACCAGGCCACGAAGACACACGCCCATCCTGATAAAAGCCACTTCTTCCCTTCCAAGTGGCAAGCGCCTGCAAAGCGCAGGCACCGCTCACTTTCCCATCTCGAAATGGCAAGGCTCCCTGCAGAGCGGCTCCCGGCACAGAGGAGAGCGCAGCCGGGGCTGCGTAGTGCTCTACAAGACGGTCTCACCTCCCCGCCGGGACAGGGGAGATGTGACAAGCACGATGCTGCAGCAGGAGCCTTCGGAGGGGACAGGCAGGGACCCAGCGTTCGGTCGCTGCATCCACGCTCGGCGGTGGCAGGGTGCCAGACAGATACGCATCGCCCGCGTGATTCTCCAGGCGGAGATGACTACGGCTTTTAACGGGCTCACGGTCTGTTTGGGTTCTTTGCGTACCTGCCGCGATCCGGGAGACAGATGCATTTTAAGACCTGTCATCCACAGAGACTGCAGCCCTGGGGTTTGCAAAGAGCAGGCCAGCTCCAGTAATTTTCCTTTCATTGTCTCCAGAACTTCCCAGCACAGGAAAGAGATGCCGAAGGTGATTAATCATGCCAGTCAGCTCACCTACAGCCACGTGAAATCTCTTTGCCAGCAGGGAAGGGAGCGTGTGATGGAAAGTTTCCCCGCATTTCTACAAAAACTTCCCATTTTGTTGGCTCGGGCTGCAACTTTCCAAACACGGTAGCTTCAAGTTAAAACTCCTCGGTCTCTGTTTCAGACCCTGACCTCAGAAACCCAGTTTTCAGCCAGTCCCAGCTGCTTCATAGCACAAGGACTGTGTCTGCACATGCTCAAAGGCAAGCTATAAATGCCAAGAGGAGTAGGGTTCGCCTATTCTGGGCCTCTTTATAAAGAAGCCTCCAGCAGCAACTTTGTATTTTAAATAACAGCAGTGCTTTTGTAGGAGTTTCTGATTTCCTACGATCCTGCAACGAAATATTGGGATCATTAAGCCTGGTTGCTAGGGGATTTCTGGTGGCTCTCGGACATATACTACGAGCTTTCTTTGCTCACAGTTGAAAGACAAAGATCTTTTCTTCCCAATGCTTGGAGGTTTTTTTAGCAAAACAAAAGGTCCAAATGCTCTGAAAAGCTAGATTCTCCACCAAACTGCAGCAGCCAGGGACCAGCAGCACCAAACTCCCTTCAAACACCAGCCCCTGCCTCATGTCACTGCTTAGGGGCCTCCAGGAAAAAAACCAAAACCTTCCCATTTCAAATCCATGGACCCAGGATCCAGACACACATCACCAAATGACTTGAAAAACAAAGGCCTCCGAAAGCATTCAGTCTGCTTGCTGCACGCAGCAAACACCGTTTCCAGCACTAAGATTTTTCCCAATGCATAAATATGGACACATGCCAAAGGGCCGCAAGCTCACGTGCTCTTTTTAAGCGCTGCCATGCTGCAAGTGCCATATAAAGTCTACGATAGGAAATACCTCCTCTCCCGCAGTGTTTCCCAACGCCCTGCTCAGCTGAGTCCAATTTTTTATTTTCTTTTGACAGCTGCACAGAAAAGGGCGGTGGAGAGATCCTTGCATGGGACGTGAAGCATGGCAAAGGCAGGAAAAAATTTGTAAATTGAACTGAATCTAAACATTCTGGCTCTAGCCAAGCCATCAGGGCTGCAGGTGAAATAGCTGTGCCACCTCCCCGGACCGGACGAGTCCCACCTCCTGGCACGCAGACAGAGGGAGAGGGGGACCAGCATTTTACTCATCCCATGCTGGCAGTAATGGGAGCTGCTGCCAGAGCGCCCAGCTGGGTACCAAGACAGGCACAAACTCTTGCTCTCTACTGGCTTCAAGCGCAGGGAAAGGCAGCATGGATGTCCCCAGCTCAGACAGCTGACTGGACTGGCAGTCCTGGTCTAGGATCCGAGCACCATGACAGGGGACTGAGCGGAGTCCCTCCCGTCTCGCTACCAAAGGGACAGTTGGTACCAGATTCTCTCTCCTGCTGCTGCTGCTGGGGCCTGGACAGAATCTCCCCGGTCTTCCTCTCCCTCCAGTTCAGCTGCTGGAAGGAGCAACAACCACTGCAGAGGAGAAGAGATTGCGTTACCCCTTCAAAACATCAGAATCTGTAAAGAGCGTATTGATAGATTTTGGGAGAACATCTCCAGACACAGGTAACAGTCCAAAGTGGCTGTGGTCTCTTAGGGGACATCCTTGCTTCCATCACCTGAACACCAGGAAAGCCAGGCTGTTTGCACAACAAAGGGGCAAAACACAAAGTATTATGAACAAGATATGTTGATTTCCCAGTTTGTTGCAGCTATCAGGACAAAAGGCATTATATTAAGCAGGTCTCTGAACTAATTTCAGTCCTGTAATCTCTGCTTCTTTCATGTATGCCTTCTGCAGACAAAACTCTATCTTTCATATTTATTTCCATGTGAAGAAACGTCCACGTTCTGTTTATTAGATTATCTGCCACACTGGAGAGCCAGAGATTATTTTATAAGATGGCTGCCCATTACTGGAAATCAATTATTTTAACTGGTCTTTCCGGCATGAATCAGTTATCTGCTTTGAAGGAAGTTGTACCTGGCAATGACAAAAAATCATCTGGCCAAAAAGGACAGGAAGAAAGGCTCAGCTTTCCTAAACACACTCTTGTTTTTACTTATTTTCTAACCTGACTCCTCCTTTCTGTCGGCTCTATCCTGGCGCCTTGCAATTACGTCAATTCTCAAGCTGCTCATTCAGAAATTGCCAGGATACAGTTCCTTTTTCCCATTTCATAACAGCTCATTTCCATGACTCTAACGCAGAGTGGAATTCACATCTCTTTTCCATATGGTGATTCAAAGTGGAAGGGTGGAGGAGATCTGAATTTGCATTCATACTTACTGGGCTGTCAGACCGCAGCAAAGAAACGGCCCAAATCACGCAGCTGGCCCCATAATACAGGACACACTGCTCGCTTTATCAGAGTCTAAGGAAAAAATAAAGCATTCTTCAACTACTTTAGGACTTTTTTTTGCTTAGAATTAAATAAATTAAACCACCACGTTTCATGTTGCATCTCTGTACAGACTGACAGTTGGTGTCTAATGTACTTAAGGTCCTACAGAAGAATAAATTAGATAAATTACATGTCACTAATTATGCAACATACCGTCGGTGAGCGCTTGCTTAAGCCTGTTCTTCCTTAGCTACGGAGGAACAGGTCGCAGAAATGCTCACTGCCTTCCAGAGAACAACCAGCCTTCTCCTTAAATGAGTTTGCACAACAAATACATTTCATTCCAGAGAACGAAACACAGCTGTGACCCATCATCTGTGCAAACACGGGCTGCCTAACCAGACCCTGAGAAAGCCAACGTGCCAGCACTGCCCTTGTGCTCTCCTGGATTCCAGGAGCCTCACCTACCCAAGCGCTGCCCGTGAAAAGCAGCCTGGCCCTCAATCCTCCCACTAAAACACGCAGGTGTCGTGCGGTGCTGCTATTCTGAGGGTCTTGGAACCAGGTTACTTTACCGCATGGAAAAACAGACTACCAATAGAAAATAGAGGTTTAACGGGAAGCTTTAACTTGTTGTTTTTTTCTCTGGAACACAGCATCCCTCTATTGACCGCGTTAGGTTGCCTATCAGCAGTCCTCTAGGGATTAATTCCATCAGCAGAGATAGCTGTGTGGATCCTTTCCGAAGCTGTGTTCACCCCAGCTGTTTACATTACAAACATATCACAGTGCCGCCGCCGACACCACGAGCCAAGCACTGAACAGACCTTACAGTCAGGCTTGATCCCTCTCCACATTCTCCAGAGAGCTTCAGCTTCCAGGAAGCTTATCTGTCCGCCGCAAACGGCACTGGCAAAGAAAGACATCTCTCTCCAAGCTGCAGTCTCCCTTGCACGTATCACGTGCGCTATGACACCAGTTCTGCTCACTCTATTCATGCTGAACTACCTCCGCCACACAACAACCAGCCAACGATCATCCGCAAGGCCCTGAGGAGGCTGGGGAAGGCAGCATCGCTTTGAGCATGCACCAGACATCCTCTCCTCCTCTCTGAGACAGGCCTGCACACAGCTCTGCATCTTGGCCAGCTAACGAGGGACAAATGAGAAATAAAGCATCGAAGCAAAGCACACATACTGGACAGCCAGGGCAGGGCGGGGGGGGGATGCTGTAGGGCAATAACCCGTATCGATCCTGCACAAAGGATCAGACGGGATCGCGCACAACGGATGCACAGCAGGGCACTGCTGCATCCTGAAGCACGGAGACTGCCCGAGGGGAGCCTGGCCTGGTCAGCTATGAGTTAGCAAATTCCCTCAGCACGAGGCTGCCATAAGGTGTCTAGACCGAGCTGCTCCTGGGAGACAGCGTCTTCAAGAAGACAAAGCAGGGAAGCCCGGCTGGGTGAAGCCCTCTCTTCCACCCACCACTGCTCTGCTGTCTTGCCTGGCCATGCTCTCAGAGGGTTCCCAGCCAGCAGGTCAGAAATCCTCCCGAGCTGGGTTTAACAAAACACGCACATTCAGCGCCCCTTTCTACATCCGACGCCCAGGGCAGGGCTGACCACACGGCCACAGAACCCCCCCTCCACCCTGCCCACCCCTCTGCTGGGATTTGTAGCAGCCATTGGTAGAGTCAGAGGACCCCAGACCCAAGGAGGGGAAACACCAGGCGTCAGCCATCAGTAGCACCCACTGGACAGAGCCACCAAGCCCTGCCGAAGCAGCACAAACACACACACGTACCTCCCTGGGGCCCCAGCCTGGCTCTCGGCCTCCTTACGCCTGGGGCTGGTGGTCTGGGAAAGGCAGAAGTGAATGGGAAGAAAGAGCCTTTCCCGTGCCCGAGTGGGAAATCACCTGCACCTCCCCAGACGGGATGTACGGATGCAGTGACAGCTCTGCCATGAACCAAGGTGCACAGCAGGCTCTCCGTACCTGTGGAAATGATGGATAAATGGCACAGCCCGCGCCACAGACCTCCAGCCAGGGAGCTGCAGGGCACTGCTTAGAAACAGACCAAGAAAACTGTCATGTAAAAAATTAGCCCTGTCCTTCAGCAAGCAAGTATGGCAGGTAAAAGGCCACACTTGGTAGTTATCTGGGGTCTTGTTTTGAGATCCCAAGCTACCCTCTCCGCGGTCGGGGTAAACTCTTACACTCCAGCTGCACAGCAGCGTCAACACCTCTGCCCAACGCAGCCTGCACCCCCACGTGCTCCGGGCGAGCACCCCACTTCTCTGCACCCCACAACGCTCGCAGCAGTGAGCTGAGTAGGGTGGCTACTGCTGCCAGGCTCGGTACTCATCCGTTGGTTTTTTTGGAGCGGTGGTAAGACGTAGAGAGCACCTTCTTCCCGCCAGCCCTGAGTCATCCAGCTGGCAGCACAGCAGCTTCAGCCAGAGCGTGGCCAACTCAGCCCCTTTGGCAGAGGGAACAAGGAGGTGAATGATTATGCTGATAACACCAGTGGTTTGCGACCTCCCTGCATAAAAGACTGCTGACAGAAACAAGAGCTTGGATGATTACCGGCCACCAAACCTGTCTGTTACAACGGACGCATCTCAAATACCAAAATCCAACGCGAAACTTTTTAACGACGACACCTACTACCACTTACACGAAGCTACAGCACCTCAGCTGGCTCTGAAACGGCAGCAATGCCTACTGCTGTGAAATTCCCAGGCGGAGCTCAGTATTAGCATGCTTCAGAGACACAGGCACACAGCCACCTTGGGAAGAAAGCAGATCAGACAGAGTTTTTCCTACAAGTTTTTCAGGAAGTTAAGAGATCGCGTGGCTACGTCCACGCCAGTTCATGTGCCAGGATGGGCTGATCCAAAGGCAAGGTGGGCAGCTCTCCAAGGGAACCTTATTCCCACTTGTGTTCATCAAAAGACTGCTGTAAGACAACGCTACCAAAAGGACATTATCTGCTTCTCAGCTACAAATCCTGGGCCTGCTCACTTACCCACATTAAGCCTCACCAGACTCAGGTGTGACATGATGACTGAAATGCATCTTGCAAGAATACGTCTCCAAAACGTGCTTCACCCCCAGCACGCCTTTTCTGTGAGGTCCTTCATCTGCTCTGTTCGTCAGCAACCAGCCTCCCTCCACCACCAGTATTTGATTTAGTAATTTCTGACATGGAATTATTTTTTCCCTTTTGTTGTTACACTTTCCTGAAAATAAAGCTTGGTAAATGTGCCACGAAATCCTAGGATATAGCATGAAAGGCAATTACACTCTGGAGAAAATGTTTACGTACATAGAGCGCTTTAAATACATTTTACTGTCTTGGCAGAGTTCAACACCTTCTCTGGAGCCTCTACTCCCTTTGGGAAACTTGTGTTCAGTTGCTTTACTGTTCCTGTTACTGAACCTTCCTTCAACCAATAGCAAATGTGAGCGTTTACAGCAAGACCAAACTCCTCCCTCTAGTCCAAAGTGACTTTTGGAGGTGATCTCCAGGACACCCCACATCTCCCAGAGCACGATGACACCTGCACTAGAGGAGTTAATATAAGGCCCGCTGCCTATGAACATCACCTAGGCTCTAAACAATATTTATGTATGCTGTTTCTCATCCATGGGCTTAGCAGAGAAAACACAACAAGATACAAGCAACTCCATACACTGCTTCCCCCTTCCATTAATCCGGCAGGCAGCCAATGCCGGAGCCTCTCACGGCATGGGCACCACCTGAAGCATGGCGAGGGCACCATGTCACCACCGCAAGGCATGCTCGGGGCGTCTCGGTTCTTCCCCAGAAAGAGGAAAGGCAGGCTGATCTTGCTCCCGTTCATTGCAGGAGCACGCTATTCAAATTCTTTGTACAATGCTGCTGCCTCAAAACCAAAGGCACAAAGACCAAGTATCACGTTTAGCGATTTGGTTCTTCAGCTTGCAACGTTGTCCTGTCTCTTCTTTCAAGTCCCAACGCACCATTTCCTTTTCTCGTTTACAAGCTAGCAATTTGGTTGTGAATCTTCTCCTCTCTAGTGGCTTTCTGTGTCGAGGCCTGCCTGTCGGAAACATCTCAGCTTTCACTTTTCAGGAGGCTCCCAGCATTCAGTCACAAAGAAATGCCAGGAAGTGGAATCTGAAAATCCACCATAAAAGGTCAGAAAACAAATGACAAACAGAAAGGATGTCAGCGCTATTAGTTAAAAAAAAAAAAAACACCACGAAGGACTACAAAAATTATCCTTCTCTTTCCACTTTAACCCATTGCTGTGCAGTCTGATAGTGTAGCATCCATGATATCAGCCTGGCCTGTGCTGGAGAGGAGTCCCTTCTCCCCAAAACAGTTGCGCAGGCCTTCCTAGCCATCAGGCCCCTTTGAGACGTCTCACGAATCTCACGCCCAGTTTGACAATCTTGACCAAGAAGTATATATAACCTCTGTAATCCCTTTTGTGGTTTTGAAACTGAATTCTTGACGAGTGGGTCATTCCAATTACAACATGGGCCATGATGGAAAACATGAGAGATTTCACACAGTTTGTTCCAGTCTATCCTGTTTAAACGAGTGACTGGGAGCGGAGATCTCTAATGGTTTTACTGTAACGGGGGAGCAGGCTGCTGAGCATCTGCAACTGCCAAGCACAGAGGATTTCAGGAAAACATCAGCATAACCTACTGCAAGCCTTCATTGAGCTGGCCGGTCTTCACCGCACCAATATGGATTTAGTCTAACAATCCTTATTTCGGGAAAAACAAGGGTCCCTTACTCTTACCAAAGAATGATATGTGACTTCTTCACCGGCACCTCCCTCAGCCATTCATCCAGCAACTAGCAGCAGTTGGGAGGTCTATGCACCACTTAGCACATTCAGTAAGAGCCTTAAATGATGCACAGCCTTACGCTGACCTTCTGCCCAGGGCTAAATCCTGCGCTTGATGCATTACACGCCCCTACACGAGCTCCCGGGGATGTACGTATGTGACAGTAACCCAGCTTTGATACCTGACCGGAGGCAATTCCTTCTGGGTGCCATACACTCACTCACCCTAATTCGCTCTGTGATCTCTTAAAAAGCACGTTATTTTTATGAAACAAAGGAGAAGGGTTACACCAAGCAGTTGCCTGTTTTCAGGCCTGACTAATCACAGAGTAACTAGGACAAAGTTTGATCCGTTTCAAAATAGCGTAATATTTTTAATGACCCATAAGCCCATTTCTAGAGCACAGCAAGGACTTTCTACTTTCTGCCTTAGTTTGAGTAAAAGCCTGCGACTCCTCCTTCACCAGCTAGGCTGAAAAACGTAGCAGTGGAATAGTCACCCCACGGACTGATGTCACCAGACAATGCTGCAGTCACTGGATGTAAACACATCTTTCAGGGCGTTGAGGTTCTGTTGTAGAAATACACACTTTTATTAAAGGTTTTGGGCTTTTTTTATTCCCCCTGGTAAAAAATACAGGCAATTTGCTCTATTTTGCTCTCTAATTTATTACCTGCAGTATCAACCAGCCTGGCAAAGTGCCAGGAAATCATTCCAGGAACAGGTAAACCTGTGTGGAAGATAAGGTATGATTTTGACCTGGGGATGGGTGGCAGCAGAAGGCGGCTGATCCCACAGAGATCCACTTGGATCCACGGATGGTTCTCGATTCTTGCAGACCTTACAGAGAATCTAAGGAAGAGTTCAGCAGATCAGTGACACATCACATTTCACTCGAGTATGGCTTAGCAGCGCGTTTACACTGAGGGATGTGCCTAATTGTCTTGCTGGACCCAGGCTATACTTTCCAAGATGATCTTTTCTCCGTTTATATCCGTTTCAGCATCATTTGCATTTTCTTCTCGTGCTCTCAAGATCTGACGGGAAGGCACCAGTGCATGTACGTGTGTGCAATACCCAACGCGCAGAGAGACGGGACTGACAGCTCTGTGAGACAAAGCTGAGAATGTCAGCATGTTCACTGGGAAGTTTTCCCTTTAGATTACCCAAGGGTCTAACGACCTTCATCAAGAGTCACGGTTAAAAATGGCACCGATCAAATGAGTGCTGCTCATTTTCTCCCCGCTCCCTTGCAAAAAGACCACCATCCACTCCGTTTACTCCAATCACACACTCGGTTATCTGAGCGCTTCCGCAAACATGTCCCTCAACTGTTAATCATTACCATGGGAAATACTACACTCATCTATACAAATCAGAGCATAATTTGTGTATCTAAACATCACAGCTCAGCTCACCTGCTCTGCCTGATGAGACAGGATACTGCCAGCACTGATGAGTGAGTTCGCATGGAATACGATTCGGGGGAGATGACAAATCACGCTCCTCAGTGGCCCCAAATAACGGCAAATGGCCGAATAAAACCTGATTTTCTACAACTCAGACAGCGCATCAGTGGAAGCCGGTAGAAGCGGCACATGGCTGAGCGCTGGACGCAGAAGGTTCGGCCACAAGCCCTGGCTGTACAGAGGGAAAAAGGCAGCAGGAGCCCCTTTGCCTGCTCGGTGCAGCCCACCCGTGGGACCAGCTTCGACTCCCGTGGGGTGGCAGCAGCCGCCGGTGGATCCAGGCCCGCCGCAGGCTCCGGAGGAGAAGGAAAACCTTGGAGGAAGACGCCGCAGAGCTTCCTCCTCCCCGCTCCGCTCCCTGGCCGTGCTGCCACCGGCTGCCCTGGGCTCAGGCGGGGTTTGTCAAGGGATGGATTTAAAATGGCCCCTCTCCGGAGGGTCGCACACGCCACCAGAGCCCCGCAGCCTCCACACGTGTGGAAGAACCCTCTGGAGGAGCGACGTGCCGGGAAGGCCGGCGGCTCCCTCTGCGGGAGAAGGTGGGGTGCCCGGCTGAGGTGACACCCCGGGGGTGCCCGGCTGAGGTGACATCCCCAGGGTGGCGGCTGAGGCGACACCCCCCGTGCGCAGCGGGGCCGGGGGCAGGTGCTGTGGGCACAGGGGCGAGGGGCGCCAGGGCCGGCCGGGCCGCGGGGCCCCTCACGGAGGCGGCTGACGGGGGTGACGGGCCCCGCGGGGGGCGCACGGCGCCGCCGCCAGCCCCG
>VZSF01003935.1:452578-462743 GCA_013398295.1 Chionis minor | reverse complement strand
CGCCCACCCACCCACGGGGGAGAGGGGGGGACACACACATCCCCGGGGGACCCGGCGCAGCCAGGATGGACCCACCGCCAGGTGACTCCCACCAGGACACTGGGCTCATGGCGGGGACCCACGTAGAATCACCGAGGGGTTTGGGTGGGAAGGGACCGTTAAAGGCCACCTAGTCCAACCCCCCTGCCATGAGCAGGGACATCTTCAACCAGACCAGGTTGCTCAGAGCCCCGTCCAACCTGGCCTGGGGTGTTTCCAGGGATGGGGCATCTCCCACCTCTCTGGGCAACCCGGGCCAAGGTCTCACTGCCTTCACAGTCAGTAATTTCTTCCCAATATCCCATCCAAATCTCCCCTCTGCCAGTTTAAAACTGTTCCCACTCGTCCTATGGCTCCACTCCCCAATCCAGAGTCCTTCCCCAGCTTTCCTGGAGCCCCTCTGGGGATTGGAAAGGGCTCTAAGGTCTCCCCGGAGCCTTCTCTTCTCCAGGCTGAGCCCCCCCAGCTCTCCCAGCCTGTCCTCCCAGCAGAGGGGCTCCATCCACACCTGGGGGGCACTAGGCGCACTCATGGGCACCCATACCCTGGGGGGACATCTCTATCTGGGGCACCAGGCTCATCTGGGGCACTGAGCACCCCCACGGGCACCCACCCGCGTGGGAGCACTGGGCACAGAGCTCCCCACTGAGCCTGCCCAGCGTGGGACAGGCTGGGGCTCTTGGGCACACACACAACTTCCCAGTGGGAACAGGCACCCACCCAACTGGAGTCACCCACATCCGCAGAGCACCCAGGTGGGACGCGTAGCCCCCAGAGCAGAGCCACGCGTGCCATGGCTCATGCACACGCACACAGGCACGCGTGGGCTGAGGCACCACCGGAGGGATCCTGCCCTGGGGTGGGGGTCAGCCAGCTCCTGCTCTGCCGATTCCGCCAGTGCCAGCAGCATCCGCAGGCAGCAGGAGACACGTCATACATGTGCAGATGCAGCACGAAAGATGCAGCTCAAGGACCTGGGTCTGAGCCCCCCCCGGGGAAGATTTAGCTGCAGCGCCATTGATAACATGCACCTTCCCTCCAGATTTCCCTCTCGCAGCAAGCGTGTGCCCCCTGGTATTTGGGATGGATTCCGCGCTCTGCCACGTGAGACCGTGACTCAGCCCCGGCGCACGGGAATGCCCAGGCACGAAACTTCAGCAGGGGAGCAGCAACACCGGCTCCACGCTCCGGCTGCCCCGAGGTGCCCCTTTTGCCCTCAGCCAAAATATCCCACCTGGAGGGACACAGGGAGCACAGAGCTGATCTCTTTTCCTTTGCCTTCCCTCGCTCTCTTGCCAGCTGCAGCATCCCAGGCCTGTGTTTATTGTGCAAAGCCAGGAAAAGCGTTGAAGCCTGTGCAATGCCGGCTGCAGAGAGCTCGCCCGCTCCCACCAGCATACTACGGACCACCACGCGGGTGAGCACGCTCATCATCAACGTGCCAAGCTAATGCTTGCCCACACTTTTGATGCCAACAAGCTGCCAGTTGACCTGTCTCTGAAGCCGAAGCCCTGTGCTTGCTCTTTGGAAGAAGCACGGCACAGCGCTCGAGGCGTGATCTCTAAACTAGAAATGTGGCAGGCTCCAGAGAATTGAATGGGCCGGAATCTGGAAGGACGAGAAGCGAACTGACCCCCAGAGGGGAGATTTTGGGAGAGCGCTGCTCATTTCTGCACACTGGCCTGCGGTGGATGGGGAAAGCCGACGGCCGCCTAGCTTTGTTGGATGCACAGGAACCAGCAGGATCCGCTTTTCATTTCAGAAAGCGGGAAAAAAATTTGCAAGTGAACCCATCTTCCACCGCAGGCGGCTCATCCGTGCCAAAGCCACGTGTTGTTGCGCTCCCATTGATATGCTGACACTTAATTTGTAAGTGCCTTCTCCAATACTCGGCGACTGCCTCCCCTTGGCTTCCTCCCCGTGTTTACAGCATCAGAGCGAAACATATAATTTCAGCTCACTGAAGTGCCGGCTCACGTGGCAGGCAGCTGAATCCTCCTGCCCATGGCGGCCGGGCGCCGCGACCGCACGGAGCTCAGCCGCTCGCGGCCGCAACAAAAGCCCCCTTACGATTTTTAGAAATAACCCCTGAAGTTGCATGCACCTGTTGCTTCTTCGAAGCAGCACAAACGCGACCAGCGTTGCGAGGGAGGATTTCTTACGCTGGAGATTGTCAGAGGGGTTCAAATAGGTTGAAAGAGGAGATTAAAAGAAAAGCAGCTGGGAAACAGAGAGGGGGAAAAAAAAAAAAAGAAAGAAAGAGGATGGAAAAGGAGATCTGTTAATTTGAAAGTCTAATTAAACGGAGATGCGCTCAGGTCCTGTTTTCCTCATTCCCTTTGAGAATTGCTGCTTAGGTCAAGCTTGTACCGCCCCATTTACTGGCATTTTTTCCTTTTCCCTTTCCATTATGGCACATGGTATCAAAAGGAAAGAGGAGCAGAGACATTTGATCCTGTGCTGTGCTGGGGGGATTGTCTGCATGAACTCCCAAAGCCTTTTCCTGCATTATTTCCTATGATCCCAAGTCGTAGTTTTGCAGATGATTTTATTTCCAGGAGGTGACTCAGCATTTGTTAATTTTCACCCACCATCCATCCCTTTGCTCCACCGATTCATCCTTCCTTTATTTTTCCAGTTGTAAACAGCCCCTCCTAGGAAGTATCCTTATGTTCTTGCTGCCTGAGCTGCCGGATCCCAAAGAGCTAATTTCGCAGTAGACATGCTGAACAGGCACACAGTGGAAGGATTCTTGAGGAAAAACGATGCTAAATGGGAGAAAGGCAAAAAGAAAAAATACTCCGCAGAGCGAAACCACAGCCGGGAGTCCCCACGTCAGCGTGCCAGGAGACAGAGAGCTGAAAAGGCCCCAGAATTAGGAGAGAAACTGAATTTAAATCCATCATGTGTACCGCTCACGCAGCTTGCGAGTGCAGTTTCATAATTCACCTTGATTTGACTGGCCCACTTACCCAGGCAGCATTTACGGTTGCTTTTCATATCCCCAGCCCTTCGCAAACAGCCGCATTGTGCAATACTGATGTAAGGGGTGGGAAAGGGACGCTGCAAAATCCCTGCTCTTGCTCAGGTGCCACCAAATACTTGCCGGGACTTGCTGCTGAGGGAAACCGTGCCGTCCCCATGCATTTTCTGCGCCGGGGCACAAGGCGCTGTCTTAACCCCGAGTGATGGATCTGTTCTTACCACAGTTATACAAGGTTCTTGAATGTGTTCTCTTCTTCCCCGCAGTTATCATTACCACTTCTTTCTTCTCAGTCTTTACTCTCTCACTGCTTCTGCTTAATTGCATGGTGAAGTAAAAGGGATGTAGATCTCGACTGTGTTTGAAAAGCATCGCAAGGGGACTTCTCCCAAGCAGCTATACGCTGTGGCGGTGTTTTGTCATCGCTATTTTAATTTCTGTACCCTATTCTTGCGTTAAGAGGCCACAATTCCTAAGTATCAAAAAATGATAAAACAGACTCCGCTTTTCCCCTCACTCTTCTTGAAGGCTGAAGCCTTCCTAACATCTTTCTGGGTTTTTTTCTTACTGGAATATTTTTAAGTGAAGCGTATCTTTGTTGCTTAGGAAATCCTTCTATTCCTGCTGCTCCGATTTCTCACCCTGAGTAGTGTTATGACCGCCTACATTTACATGGGGTTTGCAACCAGAGGAACTACCTTTGCTTCTTCTGTAAACATGATTGCACGCTACGGCTGTAACACTGCCATCGTATTTCACTCTTAGAGGAGACAGAATCTCAGTGGTTAATTAAATGACTTGTTTAATCAGTCCGTCTGAATGTCCCTTCTTCTGGAAGATGCTCTGTAAACTGAAGGAACTACTTAAAAATACGAAAAGCCATGTAGATAAAGGGCCGTCAGCCCAATACTTCAGCCAAGCCAACCCCAGTGTGCACTCCAAGACAAACTTGGTTTTTACCTCGGGTGCTGCCTTTGCACTGTCTGGGTCTGGTCAGCACTGAGCACCGAAACAATGAGATATTGCAGAAGTCCAGCAACAAATGCAACTTTTCTAACCTGAATTAGACTATCGGGCCAGTTTCCAGTAGGTTCCTCACCCCAAACAGCATCCTCAGGACTCTTGCAAGGTTTTGCTGGATTTGAATAAAACATCCCACTCTCAGCTGTGGGTTCAGATAATACTGCAGATCTGTGTGCGCGTGCCTCAGAGCTCTGTCCGGAGCCTCACAGCCCCAGGTTATTCCTTTCCTGTATATATATCCTGACCTGCATCAGGAACAGTGTGGCCAGCAGGATTAGGGCACTGATGGTCCCCCTGTCCTCAGCACTGGTGAGGCCCCACCTCAAATCCTGCGTTCAGTTTTGGGCCCCTCACTCCAAAAGAGACATTGAGGTGCTGGAGTGTGTCCAGAGAAGGGCAACGGAGCTGGAGAGGGCTCTGGAGCACAAGTCTTGTGAGGAGTGGCTGAGGGACCTGGGGTTGTTCAGCCTGGAGAAGAGGAGGCTGAGGGGAGACCTTCTCACTCTCTACAACTGCCTGAAAGGAGGTTATAGCCGGGGGGGTCGGTGTCTTCTCCCAAGGAACAAGTGATAGGACAAGAGGAAACGGCCTCAAGTTGCGCCAGGGGAGGTTTAGTTTGGATATTAGGAAACATTTCTTCACCAAAAGGGTTGTCCAGCATCGGAACAGGCTGCCCAGGGCAGTGGTGGAGTCGCCATCCCTGGAGGTATTTCCCAGCCGGGCAGACGTGGTGCTGAGGGACATGGGTTAGGGGTGGGTTTGGCAGAGTTGGGTTGACGGTTGGACTCCATGATCTTAAAGGTCTCTTCCAACCTGGGTCATTCTGTGATTCTGTGATTCTATGATACTGTCACAGACATTGAGACACACCAGCATTGCAGGACTAACTACAACCTTCCAAGATTTCTCTTCCTTCTTTTTATTTCTCTTTAGAGGTCAGTAAGATCGCTTCTAAGCCAAACATCCCATCTATTTCCAATATTGTTTTTACTTTGTTCTTTCTCTCCTGCACTGACAGGCAGATGGACATTATATTCAAAACATCCTTCCTCGCCAGTCTCTTGTTTTTGCAACGTGGCTTTAGCAAGCCCAAGCCAAAATCTGTGCGTGCCAAGTTTGTTTCTAGGATTTCCCCCTGAAGATAACACTTTGTCCAGGGAAAGGGTTCCAGCGCCTTTTGCATCTTGGCAGAAACAACTGAATCCACCTGCCTGCATGATTCAGCAAGATATTCACAATATGTTCCAGCCAGGTTCATGCACCTGGGAACAGGGGGAGCCACCGGGTTTCCAGGCAGGGCTCTGAAGTCCTCCCGTGAATGCTTCTTTTAATTGAACGGTCACATTTTCCCGCATCCTCATGCTGAGCCGTTACTGTCGGCGGAGCTGCCTGCTTCACCTCTGCCCTCCCGCGCGTGCACGTGGGAGGGAAGGGCATCCAGCTGGTTTCCTTCCTTTCAATGCAAACAGCACAATCAGCTGCAAAGTCCCCCGAGATACATCTACGTAAACAGGGTGACACAAAAATAATGTATAGCCGCTAGCGCTCCTGTTCCTTCCGTGAAAAACAAATCCTTGCACAGGGGCCTCAGTTAAAGCTGGCGGGAGGGTCTGAGCTATGTCTTACCTAATTCTCCTGCTCCTGCAAGGGACACGAGTCTCCTGACAGCCTGAAAAGGCTTTGCTCTCCTTTAGCATCTTTCCTCTCTTCCCAGAGCATCTCAGCAACAACCCCCAGAGAGATCCTCCAACGCTTTCTTCGTAGAACCAGAGAATGGTTTGGGTGGCAAGGGGCCTTTAAAGGCCATCTAGTCCAACCCCCTGCCATCACCAGGGACATCTTCAACACAATCAGGTTGCTCAAAGCCCCATCCAACCTGACTTTGGGTGTTTCCAGGGATGGGGCATGTCCCACCTCTCTGGGCAACCTGGGCCAGTGTCTTGCCACCCTCAGCATAAAAGATTTCTTCTTTATATCTAATCTGAATCTTCCCTCTTTTAGTTTAAAGCCATTACCCCTTGTCCTATCACTACAGGCTCTGCTACAAAGTCTGTCCCCATCCTTCCTGGAGCCCCTTTAGGGACTGGAAGGGGCTCTAAGGTCTCCCTGGAGCCTTCTCTTCTCCAGGCTGAAACCCCCCAGCTCTCCCAGCCTGTCCTCCCAGCAGAGGTGTACTTCTTGAGCAAGTACATTCCCATGCTGGATATAAGAAGCATCTAACCAGCCTGGATGTCATCTCCTCCTTCTTCTCTTGCCCCGAGCCATTCCCTTGGCTCTGTACCTTGCATCCGCCCTGCCGAGACCTCTCCCTCTTTCTCCTCCCGTGACAGAAATAGCATCTTCCCTTCAGAGTCTCTTTACCCAGGCTCTTTAGGTTTTTCCAGGCATCTTATGTGCTGGTCACCATGTGCTCAGAGCAGCTGCCACCCCAGCTGCCCCAAAGGGCCATTCCAGCAGCGAGAGACAAAACGACCCCTGCAAAACCTGCCCTGTCCCTCTTACTCTGGGTCCCACTAGCAGAGCTCGGCGGGCACGTAGGGCGGCACTAACAGCACCGAAAGCTGCTGAGGTGATGCCAAGAAGCTTTAGGAGGTTCAGCATCCTGCCTGTCCTAGGCAGATCCAGACTCGGTGGTGGGAAGCTGCCCGCAGAGAGCCTGGAAATAGCTCCTCTGCAGGGCCCTTGCTCGTGGCCACGGGGAGATGCGGTGTAGCAACAGTGTGTGTTTCATTGGGGAGGAAAACCAGCTTAAAAAACCCAAAACACGAACTTAGGAAAAAAAAGCTACGTCTCAAATCATAGGGAAGATGCTGCTGCATTTCTTGAGAGCCTGCTTGGTCTCTGCAACGATGAAGTTTGATGTAAAATATAGCATATTGCAGGAATCAGTGAGCAGGAAAAGCTGCTGGCCCTCAAGTTGATCCATGAGTCGTCGGCCTCGGCATTGCCATGCAGCTGATCTATTTTATTATTCCAATGGCCCACAAACGTGAAGCAATCCCGCAGAACAGTTTTTAATACCTTCCGTGCGAGGTTGTTAGACTATGTGAAATTAAATACCGTTTAGCAGTCTGTTGAAAACTAGGGCTGGAGTATTCTTTCTTCATGCTGCTGTTTCATAGCTCCGAGCACCTTTCTTGACAATGAACATGCATTCACACGCACGGGGCATTCTGCTGCTTTTAAACCCACCTTTATTATATTGTTCAGTCAGAAATTTCTACAGTTTTGCATCTACCGTTACCAGATAAATCTCAATGGCTCATTAGAATAACCTTGGCTGTTCTTCTTCTTAAGACTACAATGCAAACAGATCACATTCTCTAATCCTACGTAATGCCTTATGTAAAACCACTTAACATTCTTTTTAAGGCTGGGACCCATCCAGACGAAAGATACTGCATAAAAGCACATTCCTTAACACGCTTGACCAGAAAAGCAACGTGGTCTAGGGTGGAAAATACAGAGTGCGAATCGGCGTGTGTTCAAGAGTACATGCCTGGCAGCGTACGGTGTCCGGCCATGTCTTGCGCCGTACGCTTTGCATAACTCGTTTACCTCCGTTTTTCTAATCGTGAAATGGCAACAGTACTACAGTGCTGGTGCTGCTATTATTTATGTACATTTTCCAGCAGCGCTTCCAGCAGGGACCGAGACCCAGCTGGGGAAGGTGGACTAAAGCTCGGATCACGAGGCGGGCCCCGAGAGCTCGCTCCGCACCGCTGGCAATCCGGGCAACTACACCTCCAGGTGGCAAGTGAAGCTTAACCCAGCAAGGACAAAACACTGGTCAAGACAGGAGCCTTTGCATTAAATTGCAGTCATGGGACGGCCCTTGGATCTGTAAGATGTTCTGGGAGGCCAAGTCTTAGTGCACCATCTGCTACTGGGAAATGAAATGGCCTCTTTCCTGTGCCATCGCCCCATGGCTTGTCAAGAGCAGCAAATCAGTGGAGTGAAAAGCGGCGTTCGAACCGTCAGCTGAGGAAAAGAAAAGAAAAAGGACACAAACAGCTCACTATCAGGAGCGCAGGAAGCTAATTTATGGGGGGAGAGGTAATTGTTTTGTTAAAAATCGCTTGAGGAAATACAGCTCCCTAAAGGGTAAATAGCTTCTTCTTTATTTGCTGGGTGTTCAGGAAAACTTACGTATTTATGTTGGAGAGAATATACAGGATGTAGAAGGCTTTCAGAGTACAAGGGGAAATTAAATGCGAATCTCTTTAAGTTAGCAATCCCGTGCTCCCCTGGCTCTCTGGAAGCAGGACAGTTTACATTTTGGAGCCTGCTTCTGACACACGCCGTTTCAAATGAGCCCATAAATAAAAAACCCAATAAAATCAAATGCCACTATGCAACTCCCGAGAGTCTGCACACGTTGTCTTTGTGTTTAACCTAAAGCAACACGCCGATCCTAGTAAGTTATGCCACGGAGCCTGTGTTTTGGAGGAAAAGCTTATGCAATCAGCGGCGCTGTTTCAGGTACTTGCATGTGGGATTTCTAAATGTGCTGGAGTAAGCTTAAAACTCAGACTCCATTTTAAACTGGGAATTAGTACCCAGCTACTTTGCCAATAGACTATATTGGACCTGCGTGGGCTGTCTGACTGCCAGAGAGGGAGAATCTGTTCTTAAATAACCAATCCAGGGCCCCGAACACCAAAGAGACTTGTACATCTGGCATCCATTTAATTTTTTTCTACCTAACTTTTGCAAATGTATTTCCTGCGTTGAATATGTGGTATTTTTTGCGCCTAGAAAATCACACCTCCTTTTAGGGCTTAATGATTTTACGTGCAGCGAATACTACTGCTAATTCCAGCGTTCCTCTGCTCCGTTTCCCGACCTTTGGGCTTCTTAAATTGTTTAGCACTCATTTCAGGGACCATAGGTGAGTTTTGCTCAGAATTTTCAGCTGCCTTGCTGAAAATAATTGTTCTCCAAAGAGGGAAAGGCAGATACAGAATGCTTTCCACCTTGCAGTTTCACAGAAGCTTTTTTTGACTTTAGGAGCCCAAGGAGACAAGTCCCAACAAGTCCAAATTAATTCTCGTGTGACTATCATTGCACTGGCTGCCCACGAAGCTTAATTAGTCCACGGTGCTTGATTAGCCCACGAGAAGGATTACGTGATGCGGCTGCAAGGCTGCAATCCAGATTGCAAGGGATGAGACCCAGGGAGTCCTACCCAGACCGTGTCCTCATTCCTCCCAGCTGGTACATCCTCATGTTCCTCCTCCTCCTCTTCCTCATTCTCCTCCTTCTCTCGCACCTCAAAGCCCCTCTGGGGTTTTGCCATGGCAGCCGGGATAACCCCTACCAGGATGTACAGGAAGCAACAGCTCTGGTGTCAAAGATGGAAAGCTCAACCTGGTGTTTGGCAGAAGCATACATATGGATATAAATATATATATTAAAAATATATGTTGTGTAGGCAAGCTGGGGGCTGTCCTCCTGCCTCAAAGCAAGGGGCACAGGCCAACAGCGATGCCTGGACCCCACGCTTGTCTCTCCACGGCCAAGACATGGACTTGGAGTGAGTCTGGAGGAGGCCATGGAGATGCTGGGAGGGTTGGAGCCCCTCTGCTGGGAGGACAGGCTGGGAGAGCTGGGGGGGTTCAGCCGGGAGAAGAGAAGGCTCCGGGGAGACCTTAGAGCCCCTGCCAGTCCCTAAAGGGGCTCCAGGAAAGCTGGGGAGGGACTCTGGATCAGGGAGTGGAGCCATAGGATGAGGGGGAACAGTTTTAAACTGGCAGAGGGGAGATTTAGATGAGATATCGGGAAGACATTGCTGCCTGTGAGGGTGGTGAGCCCCTGGCCGGGGTTGCCCAGAGAAGCTGTGGCTGCCCCATCCCTGGAGGTTCAAGGCCAGGTTGGACGGGGCTTGGAGCACCCTGGTCTGGTGGGAGGTGTCCCTGCCCAGGGCAGGGGGGTGGAACTGGGTGGTTTTAAAGGTCCCTTCCAACCCAAACCATTCCATGACAATTCTATGATCCCCGTGACCGGGCGGCCCCAGGCTCCCCCCGTTACTGGAGGGTCACGGTGGGCACCTCCCGGGCGGGCACTGGGGCCTCCAGCCCCGCCGGGCCCCCCCGGGCACAGAGACCCCCCCGCCGCGCC
>VZSF01003935.1:383029-452346 GCA_013398295.1 Chionis minor | reverse complement strand
CAACCCCTCACCCCCCTCCCCGCCGCCGGGCCGCCAACGGCCGCCGCAACCGCCGTCCGCCTGCCTTTGTCTCGGCGGCCGCGGCCCGGAGCCCCCCCTCAAGCGGGCGCTTTCCGCCGCAGGAGCCATGGGCCGGCTGCCGCGTTAGGAGCATCCCCGGCCGGAGGGGCGAGGAGGAGGAACGCGGCCGCTGCTCCCCTTGCCGCGGCGGGCGCCGGAGATGGAGCCGGCGGCGCGGCCGAGCGGGGACATCCTGAGGCGGAACCCGCAGCAGGACTACGAGCTGATCCAGCGGGTGGGCAGCGGCACCTACGGCGACGTCTACAAGGTGAGCTGGGCCCCCGGGCGCCCCTCACGGCACGGCCGGGCTGGGGGCGGCGGGGAGGCGGCGGTGCCCCCGGACCTGGGGGCGGCCCTGGCGAGGCCTGAGGGTTCCCCTCCCTTGTCTAAACGCTTTTAGTTACAACGATCGGCTCGCAGCTTTGGGCAAGGGTTCGTCTGGCCAGTCCCCGCACTGGTTTCTCAGGGGTTTGAACTGGTGGCTGTGGCAGGTGATCCCCCCCCGGGGCACCGCTGAGGATGTACCGTCTGCTGTACCTGTTTGCAGAGTGCATCGGGTAAAGCACCTGATTAAAAGGGTGCGAGTTTATCCCTGAGGTTAATAATAGCCCGCAAAAGGCAGAAGCAGATTAAAGCTCTTCAGGAGCTGGAACAGGAGTTACAGCTGGCGGTACAGTTAGTGCTGCGGGTCCCGTAGATGCTCCTGAAACGGTGCTCACGTTGCCAGAACCGCAAGCCATGGGCAACCGAATGGCACAGGCGTAAAATTGTGGGATCGTTTTGGTTGGAAAAGACCTTTATGATCATCGAGTCCAACCTGCAGCCTAGCACTGCCCAGTCCGCCGCTAAGCCATGTCCCTCAGCGCCGCTGGCAGGGCACGTTCCTCTGTGTGCTTCTCTGGGAGCCCCTTCCCCAAGCGTCGGAATGCTCAGCAGCTTTACGGCTTGGGTGGCTTATCAAGAAAGCCTTAAAGTTTTTGCCCTGCGTTTGGCAATCTGCATTTTCAGCTGCATGGGAAGAGGGGCTGTGATGTTTTACTTTGTAATGCTGCTGAGTGCATTTAAAATAGGCCTGACTCAGCCGACCGTAGGAAAAGAGGTGTGTTGCTGTGCCACATGAAAGGCAGGGGTAATTGCTCGTGCTGGGGGAGGGCTCTTTGCTAATGTTCAAATTGAAGTTTTATAGATAGATCTTGTTCCCACCACCCCTTTGAAATGGTTACTTGTGGCCTCGGGGAGTTAGTTTTAAAAGTTTTCATGGTGCATATTTATCTTCCTTTTTTCATTTTTTTTTTTTTAATTCTTCTAGAGTGCTGTGCACAGACCAGTCAACTTCTTTACTAGGGAATCTAGCACTAAATCCTTTAAAAAGGACATTTTGGCTTTCATAAATCCAAAACTCGGCATACCTTGAGCTACTTTGTTTGAGCATGCCTGCGTAGTACAGGGAGGGCCGCACGACAAGAAATAACTGTTGGTGTTGCAGAGAAGTACTTTTGTGTCATCCCTTTGCTCTTTATGGAAAAAGAAATATTCTGCTTCTCGTTATCCTGGTAATTAGTGGAGAGCTGTGCTGACATGTCATACAGCTTCCGGTTCCGGAGCTGGTTTGAATGCATGGCTCCGCTCTGTGCCATGTAAACATATCCCCTTTAAAAAAAAAACAAAAAACCAAAACCCACAACCCTGCCCTCCCCCCTCCATTCTTTGGATTATGAAAAACGTGCCTTCTATTCCTGAAACTGTTTCAGATAGGAATAAACTCAAACCTTCTCGTAGTGCAACCTGGCAAATCTAAATCAAAGTCTTTGGCAGTCTTAGACTTTGTTATGAGTCTAAAACAAGTATAAAGTTAATGAGTTTAAAGTAGTTTGAGAGCCTGCATTTGTTTCTGGGTCATTGGTTTGCTCCTTGTTTTTATAAAGCCCTGAAACAGGGAGGAACTGTGTCAAGGGAAGACTGAGTCGGATGGCACTGGCTGTTATGACAAATATGCAAAGCAAACTTAATTTTTGAAGTCACTGTTGTTATGTTAATTTTAAAAGTAACTAAGGTAAACCTTTTTTTCTTGAAAGGGCTTAGCGTATAAACATTGTACTTGTATTTTTCTTAGTCCATGGTAAGTCTCTTAGCACAGATGGCACATCTTGTGCTTGCCGAGGACTGTCAGTAGTGTTTATAAAATGCATTTCTTAGTGAATATCCAATTGTTGTAATGTTGCAGAGCTCGGGCAAGGTTTGCTAGACAGCGCTCTTAAATTAAAATGGAATTTTCCTCTCACCTCTTCAAGTGGTCTCTCTGCTCCATCGCTAATAATGAGTCACCAGCATCTCCAGCACAGTTGTTTTTAGGATGTCTAAATGAGGCAGCCTTTCTGATTGTGGGAGAGCTGCCTCTTCCTCGGATGCTTTTTGGTGGTGGTGGTTCATGCCTCAAATTCTTCTTGGGGCATTTGGTAGCTTTTAGAGTAATTGGTTCTTTTTTGGATGTTGAAGGCAGAGGTTAAGCAAATATTTGTGTTCGCTATTAGGTTACAGAAGAATATTTAAGGCCTTTCTAAAAATCTCCTGCCCACTTTGTTTTTCATTACTACTATGGCAGCTTAAAACTGAAATGTGTTTTCTTAGTGTTTTGGGGTGTTTGTTTTTCTTGTCTGTCACATGGCACACAATGGGTGATTGTAGGGTTGCTGGTAAGTACTGGATTGTTGATGTTGTTTTAATAAATTTTTTCCCCAAAATGCATTTCAGGCTTGGGGAGAAACCATCTGTAAATAAACTATTTTCTTATCTATTCACAGCATGTGTAAGTAGATCCAAGTTTGGGTCCACCAGTCTTGGAAGCACAATTTCCATTACAATCCTAATGCGTTAGTTGTCTCATTTGTGCTGGGAAAGCTTTTTTTTATTCTTAATATAGGATAGTACTGTTAAATTATTCCAGTTTGATTAGCATTGGCTTATCTTGCAAAGCATCATATCAAGCTGTCTTAAATTACTGACTTTTGAAAGGGGCTGTAATAGTGAAGATTGGGTGCTCACTGGCACTTAAAAATATGCTGACAGTATGGTTTTTTGGTCCCTGCTCTCTGTGAAATGGTTAACATCCTCAGCTTCGGATCCCTTAATACCACAAAGGTGAGGTCTACGAGGGTGACGTTTTAATTTGATTTTCCTGGCAAGTTTTCTGTTTGCCCTCCTTGGTCATATACGTGAAAATCTCAAAGCAATATTGAAAAGTGATGTAAGTTTTGGGTTTTTTTTCATGCATCTGCACGGTCAGGCTGAAATAGACATTGTGTGTATGTGGTTAATGCAGAAACATCCAGTTGACCAGTGTCTTAGGGCAGAAAATTTAAAAAGCCGCTAGAAACTGTAAATGGAATTTAATCTCCAGCAGCAGGAAGTGGCCTGTCAGATCCCATCCCAGGTAAACTCCCACAGCGTGGTTAGATGTTTCCCGGGATGGGTTTCCACACCAGCATGACCCGTCAGTGAACCTGCAGCTTTTCAGTAGGGCCTTGTAGTCTAATTTGTATAAGGCCAGTTTTGATAAGAGGTTCCCATCCTCAGCTGTACAAGCACGTGCTTCTGCAGTCAGTGGTATTTTCTGGAAGTCCCCGGGATAGTGTAAGACTGACCTGTTTTGGTTAACTTGAGGGGTTGGGTTGCATCAGGACATCAAGTCATTAGGTGATACCTAATACCTTGGTGTTTTGAAGGGACTTGGAAAACAAGCGCTGTATTAGGGGGATAATTTACTTTAGTGCTATCTTACTGGGATTTCTTGCATGGACTTTTTATTTGGGTGTTTGTTAATGATTCGGAATAGGTTTGGTGGAGGGATTTAGGGGAAATAGTGCCCTGTGTCATGGTGAGAGATGTGGGGTTGCCACCCCTTGCACATAAAAAGGGATTTAAAGTCTGCATGCGTGAGTGCCTTCACCATCGGCCGATTGACTCTGCTGGGGAGCAAAACACTTCGACTTGCTATTACCTCCCCTGTCCCCCAACAACACAGGGCTGGGCATTTTGTGGCTTTTAATGCAAGTGCCCCAAACAGAGTTTTAACTGATCTTCGATTTTGGAAAGGGGAACAAAAGGATGGTTTATGTAGGCTGTCTTTTTGAATGCTCTTGTTTGGCAGCTGAGCTGAAAGATCATGTATTTGCTGGGCCCAGCACCCTCTGGAGGCTGCCTCTGCGGGATGAATAGCTGGATGTCTGTCCTCCCTGAGCAGCGATGATCAAATATGATCTTGTGCAGCAATTCTAAAGCTGGCTTGTTTTGGTTTTTCCAAGCAGGATTGTGAACAGTGCTACAGTAGCTTTCTTTAGAAGTAAGCACAAGGGGGAGAGGAATGTACCAAATTAATAGCAGAGACTATCTGTAAACAAGAGATGCGTTTTCATTAAATATCATGGAAATTTCGCTCTCTTATTCTCTTGCGATTATTTTTTTTTTTTTAAATCTCCTGCACCAGGTAAAGGTATTAACTTAAAAGAAACCTGTACTGAGCAATGAAACTGGAATGTGGCTGAGAGAGACTCTTTTGCTCCAATACAATTTAAAAAAAATTTTCTTTTTTTTTTTTTTTTTAAAGGTTACTATAAAAGTGGGATTCTGTCCAGTTTGAGTCAGGTTTCAGCCCTGCTTGTGTGGTCAGTGTCTCGTTCTCAGAACTCTGGAGTATAACTCCTGGTGCAGTCAAAAGCTGTTGAGAAACCGGAGAAACCTGTGTTTGATATTTTGAAAATAATTCTTAATGTCGGTCTAATTTCACAGATTCTGAGAATTTACCAGTTAAAGTTTTCCACTACTTAAAGTCAGCAGGTTAAGAATGGAGTATCAAGGCTGTGTTTTAATAGCCGACGGGGTACGATTATGGCTATGATAGTATTTAATCACATACTCCCAACTTTATACAAATATGTTTTGGCAGCTGCAGACCAATTGGATTTGCCCTCCCTGATTCAGCACTTCTGTCCCTGGTGAATATACGTTGCTTACACGTATAAATTACCATAAAACATCTGCCACATCGGGGGATTCCACTCTTCCTCTCCAGATCAAAGCCTTCTGGTTAGCAGTGTTTGCTGTAGCCATGCCTGAACTCTGCGTACTCCTGGTTTTCCATACAAAGGGTGTTTAGAATGGCATCAGTCCAGCGCTGTTGAGTTTCTTCTTGTTGCTGTGGAGTTTCTTTTCTGGGAAATTGCACACTTTTCTTTAAGGATGCGGTCGGTCAGTAGGATATATATATTGCTGAGAACTCAGATGCTCCGTTGCTTATTGACACCCTCTGTTAGGATACTCAGGACTTGGGGGGGAAGCCCTTGCTTTTCCATTTGTGATCTTTGCAAGTTTTTCTTTCTTATTAAGCATTTAGTCTCTGTTGTGGAACATTCAAAGCTGTTTGGCTTTAAATAATGACCTCCTGTTGCTCATGTTTTCTGTTAATGGTAAGTTATGTGATGGAAATAGAGTGTTTCTCCCTATGTCTGTTTCTCCCTGTCTCTTACTTTCAAAAGCAGGTAGTCTCTGAAATCTTAAAGAAAAGATCTGACTTTTTTATCCAGCTCTTATGAAGAGAGTTTTCCTCCCAGGTTAGGTCTTCAGAGGAGCCAAAGAAAGTGGTAGTAACTTTGCAGCGTGCTGTCGTCAGCAAATACCAAGGCTGTGCCCAGTGTCTCTTAAGCCAAGGAGGAACTGAGAATTGAGTTTAATGTCCTGTTGGTACCAGCCTTGTCTTTGATGTAGTCTTCAGTTGCGGTATTACTGTCTAGTACTCGTCCTTCAGGAGATGTTCTGCTGGGTAGATGATTTTGTTATTCCTCATTTATTTGTGGTACGATCAGTGAGGGAGCCTGAGGCATCCTGTGGATTTGCACAGGAAGGAGTTAACCAGAGCGTGTTCCTTAGTTCCCTGCATGTTGCACACATTTTTGGAGACCGATCTCAAACGTGAGAGGTGCTTCATATTCAGTCTTCCACCCCAGAGTTCCGTTTCAATGCGAGATACCCATCCAGAGGAAGCGAATAGTGCAGTTCACACATCCCCTTTGAAACACACCCCCGCTCCATCCCCCCACCAGCAGAGGAAATCTCTGAGGAGGAAGAACAGATCAAAGATGAGAATATTTGCATACCGGTATCTACTTCATCTTTGTCACCAGAAGATGCAGCGTTCGTCTTCGTTGCCAACACATTTGGATAATTTTGAACGCATCCAAGATAGGTAGCGTGAGGTGTCCGAGTGACTCCCGGTCCCATCGGCAGAGGTGCGTGGTAGAAGTACGCAGACTGTCCATGTCAGAGAGAACAGCTCTTCCTGTTAGCAAGGCCGTAACGGAGTTGGCCAGTGTATTTTGCTGACACCAGCAACTGTCCATCCGCTCTGCAGCTGGAAAAACAAATCTGCTTGCTACCTTTATTTGTGTTTGGCACCTGGCTTCTGGGTTATGGCTGTGAATGAAAAGAAGAGGCAGCGTCAAGCCACGGTGATTCCATTTGGGAACAATGCAAAATGGGTGGGTCTCCATAGTCCGAAAAGTTGTTCTTCAACTCAAGGCAATCTCGATGTCTTGCAATTTAGATTGCTGAGACCACCTTCTCACACTTTGCCATTTGTTAGGATTTCAGATTTTATGTTTCTTCAAGAAGCTGGAATAGTTCTTCCCCAGTTTCTGAAGGCTTCCTAGCAATAAGAGCACTCGGCAAGGTTTGCTGGATGCCACAACCTTTGGTTTGTGGTTTATGGCACTTTTGGTGTTCCTGAGTGCATTCTGGGATTCCAGTAAAAACTCAATGAAAAGGGCAGAGTATTTCGTTCAAGAGTTGGCATTTGTGATCTATAAAAACAGATGGTACCTCACTTTTAATGAGAGTAGGTAAATAAGGCAGACTTGATGCTGACAGTAGTAGAAAAATAGCAAAAGACAATTTATTCCACCAGGCCTTCCCCAGATCTCCTTGCTGAGTGTGCCTATGGAAGAGGCATTGCAGAGATCATTTATCTGCTTTCATTTGGCGTCACCAAGTAGAGTAATCTCCTGACAGGTTAACTCAATCTGCCTAACTACAAGGAAGGGGTCTCTATATTATATACCACCACGTTTTTCTCCAACCTGTGGTTTGCTAGACATGGAGAGCATATTTACGCAGGCAGCACCATACGGCATTATTTGTTGTGCATTTCCCACCCCCTTTCCCTTTTCTCATTTAGGGAATCTGTTCAAGAGTGGCTTGTCTGAAAAATGGGATACGGTTTGAGCAGATGCCGGTCGGTACATCAAAAGCAGGCAGTAAAAAATCTGAAATTCGTTGCAAAAGAGGGAGAATAAGAAATGCCAAAGGCTTTGGTCCAAAGCCTTAGCTTCATCCAGTACTTTTCCCTCGTCGGTACCTGTGTGTTGCTGTATGTGTTTCTGCTGACTTCTCTGCTCCTGAAGATGGTAAAAAGGTCGTGCAAGATGCAGTCAGAGATACCCCTCAGAGCGTGGAGCGGACCTGCAGTCCTGGGGGCCAGAACTGCTGCGTTTACTGAACTGACATCTTTAATGCCTTATTTGATATCTTGGCAGGTTGGAGTTACTCTTCTCCGAGGTCTGTTTTTGTGTCTTCTCCGTGAATAGGGTGTATAGAAGGTTTGTGTTTTCATAGAGGTGAGGAAGATTTGGCTGGACATGTCCAGAGAGCTGAATGAAACTTATTTTCAGGTTAGTGTGAACAGCTGGATTTGTAGCCTGTTGAAATTTGAATTTTGAGACTTTCCAGTAAGGCAAGTGGTGTTTCTCTTCAGAGTGAAGACGTCACCACAGGGGGACTATGTGGTCTGGTTGGTAAGAAGTTGTTCTTCAGCTTTCTTGGTGTAGCTCTTTCCTGTGCGGTATTAGAGGCATCATTTCTTCTCACATTTAATGTCGTGGTCCACTCCAAGAAGCTGCGTTCTTGGGGTTTTTTGTCAGCTGTGTGTACGGCTGTTCGCTGATCATTGCTGTTGAAGCAATATAGAATTGCGTTACATTTGCCTTAACTCACTGTTTAATGTACACACATGCAAGATAATAGTTGAATTGTAATCATGAGACTCTCAAAGACATTTGGGAGATTTAATCATTAATCTTAAGGAAACATGAGCAGTAAAGTTTCTCGCACATGCACACGTAAACATGGTAGGTAGAAAGAATAAAGGTGGGGTCATACCATATTTTTATAGACGTATTTTGTCTCAATAAAGAATTAAAATTTGACAAGAAGCAGTGCCTGATGAGTGTTCATTGCTCTCCAGTGATTCACAGTTTCAGGTATTTGTGTTGTATTTACGAGAGGTTTGAAAACGGCAGCAGCTGAAATTTTTTTTTTTGATGCACTTGGTCATCAGTGGGGTAGGAGAGAGTATTTGATATATCAGTTGCAGGTATTCACAGTCACATTGCCTGTAAGAGGCGGGTTGTTAATTTAAATATAATGATAGATTCTCTTAAACAGCTGAGATCTCTTTTCATTTAAGACTGTTTTTGTGAAAGAAGCTTTGCCTTTTTAAATGCTCCCTGCCTTATGGAGACGATTTCTGTTGCAGGGGAGGATAACGATAGGATACGTGGAGGGAGGGAACTGAGCTAGCTCGGCTACGTGGGTATCGCTTTTGTAGCGCTAGCAGCTCACGAGGGGCAAGGCTTTCTGAGGCTGGACGGCAGGTATCTGCATAGTCAAAATACCTTCACCAGCATGATATTTAGGAGGAGGCTGGGTCAGTAATTGGACAGGATATGCAGTTTCTGCATATGCAGTTTCGTTTTGTCAGGTGTGTCTGCATTTAAATTTAAAGCACAGTGCTTTAAATTTAATTTGAGTTCTGATCCTCTGCTTCTTGGCTAATTGTGAAGAGGCACGAGTAACTTTTTGGTTAACGTAGTGCCTTTAAACCTTTGCCAAACAGGTCCTGTGTAGAGAGTCTGTTTTTCTATTTGGCTCACAATATCGAACTGGGGACAAAGGGACTTGTGAGGATGGGGAGGGAGATCTTGAGAACGTTTTATGATCTGCCATTGCTTCAGCAGTCATAACTGACTGCCCGTTTAGGGTAGATGAACATAAATTTTTCCTTTTTCTCATTCTGTGGGTGTTGAGGTTTGTCTAAATCCTGCAGTGGGATGTCTCGAGTACAAACTGACTCTGGCTGGAGCAGCAGTTAGCTCCCGCAGGGGTGGAGGAGGAGGAGGACAGGCAGGCCGTGACTTTTCTCCGTGAAAGCATGATACGGTGAAATTCTGAAAGAGCAGTTGTTGCCTCTGTTCCTCAGAGCCTCAGTGCTTTGGGTGGTGTGTGAAAGTGTGTGAGATACTGCGTGCCAGCCAGGCTGGCTGTGCTTGGTTTGTCCTGAGAGGTGTGGTGCCAGGCTATTTCCTTATCAGCTTTATCTGTCCCTGCGATGGAGTTTCACTGGACGTTGAGTTCGTCCTGACGTTATGGCTTTGGCCCTCCTACTCTCTTCCTGGTTTCTGCTTTCGTTAACTTCTTCCGTGTGTAGCATTTTCTTTAGCTACAGGAAGCTTGAAGTGGAATTTGCATGTGATCCCTGTGTGGTTGCCCTCTGATTACGTGAGTTCAGGCTCTGCTGTTCATGTGCAGAGAAGGGCAGTGATGGTATCTGAAACTTCCTGCAGGTGGAACATACTTGCAGGATGTATCATGTCTTGCAGAGACCTGATAATAATATTTGATGTAACAGCTTAGGGTTTCTACTTAAGAATGTGGCTATAGTCTATTTCGGTTTCCAGGACTGCTTTTTGATTCCTCTATTGCATTTTGGCTGCTGTCTTCCATAAGAAAAAACAAAAAACAAACCCAACACACAGGTCAGCGTCCTACTTCTTGAAGGTCCTGTGGCTTGCTCCTTTCTGCTAAGCGAGTGTGCAGATCATCAAACCTCCAATATAGCAGTTCTTAGGACAACCAGGATGCTGAGGACTGAATGCACTGGGCAACTGAATTTGCCCTTGGGTATTATAACTTCATGCTAATAGGAAATCATGCATATGCTGAGGAAATCTTGTGTATGTTATCCTAGAGCAGTGGATGCTTGCAAGCTGAGGGGTAGTTTTGGAAACAGGGAAACAGCCAGGCTGCGCAGAGTTCCTCGGACTCGCTATCGTGATTTCCACCAGCTTTCTCAAACACATTCCTTCGGGGTGTCTGGCTCAGGAAGGCTGGTCCATGGAAAATCCACACAGCTGGTGAAGAGAAAGGATTAAATTTATTGGGGGTGGGAACGGTGGGCTTTTGGAGAGTTGGAGAGGAGATTGTCAGGCTGAGCGGCATCCTAGGATGGAGGGGCATCGCCTAGACAGCCTCGGGGGTCCACCAAGGATCCAGCAAAGGCAAGTTAAAATACTTAGAAACAGAGAGAAATAAGGTAAGATGGAAGATGTTCTCTAGTATATTAAAATTGAAAAGAAAAGCAATATTTCTTTAAAATTTCAGTTAAATCATTGGGCCTAATTTACTGTAATGCTGTAATCTCTGTAGCATGCATATTATTCGAGGCAGTGTGTTTTCAGTCCATGTTTTAAAGAAAGTTGAGCCAGTAAAGTGAGGAAGTCCCTGGCCAAGTGCTTGAAACTGAAGTGAAACCAGTGTTTGACAACTGTAAATTAAGCTGTCGAAAAAATTTGTTTCTTCTTTTCAAGTTACATCATTTAAATGAGTGGATCAGTCAAAACTGAGAAAATGATTTAAAAAAAAAATATTGAAGTTTCTTTTCTCTCCTCTGTTCTGGCTAAAAACAAGCTGTCAGAGGATACGAGCTGTAAAATCGTGAAAGATATCATCTAGTGAAATGGCAGCGTAGTTTCTCTCTTAATCAGCATAAGTGCAAAGCATACTTTATACTTAACCTTTCTCATGTATATAGCACATGTAAAAGTTCTAATTTTCCTCATTAAAAAATGACTGAAATGTCATTTCGGTTTATTTCAACAGAATTCCAGGCTGTGATTTTGAATTGCCCACTGAATTAGGAATATTACCGAACACTAGTTCATCATCATAAGATCTAAAATTAAGATTGTAAATGAATGTTGGGTTTTATTCTAAAGAAGCAGCTGAAGAGTGGTACCATTGCAGCAGTCAGAAAGAAGCAGGTATACACACCTGCACTAATGAAATTGAGAGGAAATTGTTGTGTCTTAACCATCTTCCACCCCAAGAAGGTAACAATTGATACAGTACAGGTGCAAAATAAAGTTTACAGAAGAAGAATCTCCCTGCTCCTATTTTTAACTCATTTTCTTTTAACTTCTTTGATTTACACAGCTGCTTTGTTATTCATTCTTTCTATCCTGGTCGCTGTTTTATTTAACAACAACAAAGAACAAAGCACCCAGACCTATTTTCTTCATGAAGACAACTTTATGGCTTGTTCCTTTTAGTTTTGTGAGTTCATCTCTGATGAATTGAAATTTTAAGGAGGCAATTGCTGAACAGCTGTGTTGGAGATAGATTTTTCTACTTAAATACACATTTTTCACCTGCACCTCTCTTGATTCTCTCAAACAAATTACAATAAGGGAAAGGAGTCGATATAGATGTCTACCTTGGGTTTGGAAGGCTCAGTACTGCAAAAGAGCCTGTGTGTGACATGAAAAGCTGGAGTGGTTTGTCCAAACACTCCGTAGTTCAAAATGTGCTTGCACATGTGTCTCAATTACAGCATGAGGGACTGCAATTCCAAGCAAAATAGCTCCAATAAAACAAACAAAAACCCCAGCAAAATGCATACACTGGGATATTTTGGTCTGACTAATCTGAGAGTATGTCCGAAAGTATTTCTGGTGTTTTAGGAAGTTGCATGCTGATACTATTGGTATGAGAGTTGCAATCTTGGAATTGCAGTTTCTTCTCCTCTTTAAAATACCAACGACGGTTACTCAGTTCTGCCTTTCTGAAGGGACACATCTTGTGTGTTGCGTTAACTCACGATTATAATGCAAAGCAGTAAAAAATTTCTTTTTCTTTGGTGTCAAAAAAGTAAAATGATGGTCTTAAAATTTTTTAATGCAACACAAGTGGCTTAATTTAAAAAAACAAAAAAACAAAAAAGCAAAAAAAACCCCTATTGCCTTTCCTTTAGAAACTTCTTTTTCCTGCCTGCGTAGAAAGCCAGATTTTTTTGTGGTGGTGGGAAAGCATAGTCCAGTGCTTTGGACCCCAGCTGTGGATTTCCTGCGTGACTGCAATGTGTTGCTTAGTCCTTCTACCCTTGTTATGTACAAATAATCATAAGTTCGTCATAGCTTCCCTGAAATAAAAAATATTGGTGTCTTCCTGTTGCATGAAGTGGGGTTAATAGTGCTGCCTTGACTTGGTAGGGGTGTTAGGAGACCTATCTGATCAACTCACTGATTTATTTTATTTTTTCTCAGTGAAAAGAGACGTAGATACTTGTCAGATATTTTAGTTGACAAATCTCATAGTTCTTTGATCTGTAAGGAGTAAATAAATTCCCCTGCAGCTGATAAAATATGTAATCTTTTAATGTTACTGGAATTTGTAGTCCATAATGCTGCGGGGGGATTTTCCTGTGCTGTCATCTATGCATTCAGTATAAGAATAAAATAAAATAGTTCATTTCTTTTTCATGTGTTTCGGTGACTAAACCCTTTTAAAATCCCTCTCTTTTTGTAGTTTAATAGTATGTTTGAAGGTCTGTGGGGTTTTTTTTTTTTGTTGGTTTTGGTCATTCCCCCCTAGTTTTATACCCTGGCCAGTAAAGCTGTTAGGCATCTGTTTACATATACTAGTGGCTTCATGGGCATTCTTTGATTTGTGTAATCTTACGTTAAAAAATGTATCTTAATCCTCAGGAAAGTGTGCTATTTCTTTCAAAATAATCTAATGCACATAGTTGTAACCTGAAAAGGTTCTTTTCTGTTTTGGTCCTTGCCAGTGGTCTGCCCCAGCTGAGTCAAAATTGGGCTGCTTTTTTTTTTGTTGTTGTTTTTTTCTCATGTGGTATTTGTTTGTATCTTTTGTGCTGCATTAGTTGCTAAATAGTACTTTTGTGGTCAGGGTCTGTTTCCAGCTTTATCTTTGGGAAGAATCATGCCAAATATTTTGCAAACGATGACCTGCCAAGAAAATTTCGTAGGAGAATAATCAACCTCTGCTTGGAAGCATATAGCTGACTTCTTTTGTTATTTTTTTTTTCTTAAATAAATGTTGTTAAGATGTGCACTGATCTTTGCTTTGTTATTCTTGTTATCCGTATCCCCGTAGGTCTTTGTCCTTCGGTAGTTATTGCTGTGAATGAGATTTAGTGGCTGCTGAGAATCAGTAAAGCCACTTTGCTTATACAAATCTTTAGTCTGGTTTTCTGTGCTGCGAGAAAAGGAGTTGGCGTAACATCATTAATGAGCTTTTAATCCCTTATTGCTTGAGTTAATTGGCCTTGAGTAAGAAAGTGTCTGAAGTCTGTGAGTGAAAGGTAAGTTCCCCTCCTCCCAATTTTCTCCGCAAGAGATATACTATCTAAGTTTCACAGTGCCAGTAAAAGTAAATACATTTAAGCCTTATTTGCGTTATAGCTGCACTTAGGGGTGCCAGTCGCAGATCTTGCTGCACTGGGTTTCAATGTGGAATTTATTTAAACCCTGGTACTTTTGTGTATTCTGGGTTCTGCTCCTTCAATAAGGGAAACTGAAAGCGCTGTAAATGTGGAAATAGGGAAGGACAGCCGTGAAGTTTGCCTCCTGCTTTGTCCTGGTGCTTGTTCCTTGTCTGAAGGATGAGGAGCGGTAGTGTCCATCTGGAGAGCACCCACAAAATCAATATTTGTCTTTGTACAGTATTCAGCTCTGATATCCAAAGTGATGGCTCTCTTTGGGAGTGCTGCTAGAGTATAAACTAGCTGACACAGGAAATTCAGGAATACAGCTAAAAAGTAAAATTAGCCTGTGAATCGTTATTTTTGGTTTATTCTGAAAAGTAGTAACGGTGATGGTTGTAAGAGATTGCTTTCTTTTGGTGTAGTAACTGTAAATACAGTCTCTGTTAGGGTAATGGTTTCTGAAAGCCTTTTGCTCTAAAGGAGCCTGGTACTGCTCTCCGTCTTGGAAATCCAGCTGGAAGATTGCGGAGTGAGCAATTGCCTCTGGGTGTTTCTGCCTCCTAAAAGAGCAAGAGCCCTGAAAATTGGAAATTGCTGTTAGGTGTCTTTTTCCAGCAGCAGAGACTCGCTGGCCATCTGCTCCGCATGTGAGCTGCCCCGGCTCACCTCGGGTGAGGAATGGAGCGTGGCGAGGACTCCAGACGGGAGAGGCGCTTGATTCCGTCGGGCACAAATCTCAGCCCATTCAGGAAGATTTGCGTTAATATTTCACAGAATCACCCCACTTGGTTGTGGGGTTTTTTGAGCCTTCTTTTGTTCCTCCTTTTACATTTTTAATCAGTCCATCAACCTTCCCGCATGAAGGAGAATAAATGTGTTCAGCATCTGTGATGGAGAGATGCTCTCCGCGCTGAGCAGGGGGCCTTTATTCAGTCCAGTACCCTCTTTAGTTTTTCTCAGGATGGGGCTGTAGGGAATTTTGGGTTGGTTTTGCTTGTTTTGTTTTAAAGGGGCGGGGGGGGAACGACACAACTGCAGTAATTTCACCTGTGTGGGTTTGGTACATGCACCCATCCAGGAGGCAAGATCCAGGGGAATGCAGGGGGGGGAAAAAATGGGTCATATACCATTTCCATGAGTATTCCGAGGGTGCTGGTAGGATGTGCTGCCTGGTGCTGGGGCAGGAACCATCTCTACGGTGTCTAAAACTGGGAGGCACTGGTGGGAGCTACGATTTTTGGCTGGAGCGCAGGCAGAGGAGCTCTGCAGCCCCTCTGTGGCCTGTGTGGATGATTCAGGACCGCGAAAGGTTGCGGTGTCCTTCTCTTGTGAAGGATGGCAATTCTAGGCTCACACGGTGGGGATTAAATCGTGTTGCTTTTAAGCTGGGTTTTCTGAGAAACTTTCCGGTTATTTATTGATTTTTTTAATGAATATCCAGCTCTACAGTGTCGGTGTTAAACTCAGCTGGTGAAGGGATGGTGTTTCAGAAGAACAAGCCTCTCCTTTCCATTCATTAAGGGTCTGTCCAGCGTCCCTGTTCTTTGCTTTAGCTGCCTGGTAGTTTTACAGCTGTATTTGCAGAGCATTTCTTAAAAACTGACCAACTGATTTATTTAAATCGTAAGAGCAAGCAAAATTGAGTAGTGCATTATGATAAACACTAGGAAAGTTTGTTTGAATTCCTGCATTAGGATGCATTTCAAATTCTGTTATAGACCAGCAGGTCGCCATCCACCAAGACCCAAATTCTTCTCCAACAAGCCAGTTGCCGCTGACTGGAGGGATAAATGGTAAACGGGTCAGAGCAGAAACCTAATCCAGTCTGGCAGTTCCTGTCGGATTTCTTAATATTGCCTCTCGGGTGCTGATTTTTATGGATGTTTGTTTGCGTGTTCACAAAAAAACACGCAAGTGATGAAACTCCCCCAAAGTTATTGTTGTGTTAGAGTTACTGGGGCCCCCTGAGGACTTGCTGTCCTTCATGGCAGGTCTCTGCTGAGGCTGCAGTGTAACAGGAGACCTCAGGACCCCAGAGCTGGTCTTGAGGGTTTGTCCTTGTATGCTGGGAACAGCAGTGAGGAATGCGGGGGCCTGATCTTGAGAAACAAGTCCTTCCTTCACAGAAATGTCTCCTCTCTGTGTGTGACCAGTTTGAGCATAGGATGAAAATGCTGGAATGGGGTTACGTACAGGAATGTGGCATCTTTGTGGAAGCGTTTGTATTGTATGGGAGAGGGATACTGCAAGTAGCGAAACCCAAATCCTCGCGTAGAAAAGCTCAGGGCTGAAGTGCTGCTGAAGGGCCCGGTGGCCATGCCAAGCTGTGGCAGTTGCTTGCTGAAGTTCCGCTGGGCTGGTTGCGGTGGTATCTTCAAGGTCCCATCCCCTGTTTCAAGGTCTCTGTGCTCCTTCCTTCTGGTACATGTATGCCGTAGTCTTGGCTTGTTCAGCTCTCCTGTATCGGGTGTCTTTTTTTTTTTATTCCCCTGATGCCCGTAATGTTTTGGATTCTTTTTTTTAATCACAACTGAAATACTTACAGTGCTTCCTGCGTGTAAGAAAGCAATCTGTGCTTTTGTTTTTCTGTTGTTTGTTTTCTTTTTTTAAATTTTTTTAGAACAGCCCAGGCGAGAGACAATTCTTTGGGCCACCTTAATTGGCCAAGAGCTCCAGGTAGTGGTAGGTGTGAAGTCAGAGACGTAGGTAGGTGAATTCAAGGGTCTGTTTGGTGACACTGGAAGTTATGGAAAGGATGATGCAGCATAATGGGTATTTCAAAACTGCATAGATCATGTAAAGAGTTATAAAGTGTAAGAGGTCAGAAACTAGAAGGCAGATGAGAAACATCTCTTTCAGTCGCAGGCCATGAGGTCAGGGCGCATTTTGAAGGTACGTTCAGTAACTGAGGAGAAGCAGGCGGCGTTTGAGACAGCAAAACGTCCTGGTCACTGATGAGTGAAACTTGGCAAGGAATGAATAAGATGGGAATGCGTGCGAGGAGCTGCAGTTATGATTAGATTAAATGAAGACACGTTTGGCCAAACGGCTCTTCTGGTGAATTGGGCTGTTGATCCAAGTCTGGAGATCAGATGGCGATGTTGGAGTAAGAAGGGAATTTCACCATGGAAACTGAAAATACTAATTTGGAGTCTGTGAGAGTGATATTGCTGTCTGAATCTTCCCCTTCTCTTCCTCAGTCCTCAACGAGAAAGCAGCTGGACGAGGAGACAGAGCACATAAACTTGCATTCAGATGTTCAAGTGAAATGGTTCTCCAATTTTTGGCCACCTCACACGGCTTAGTACTGTGGACCCCCTGGAGTGGCATTTTTTGGTTGCACTCTTAAATAGAACAAACCTGCCGAGTGTATAACAGGTTTCTGAAACCTGTTTTCTGTGTTATTTCTGGTCATTAGCTACAGAAAGTGTCCTCCCCAAAATGTGGTTTCTCGCGTGCATTGTTTGGGTGTGTGGTGGGAAGCATCAAACACAGGGGTTGCCACAGGCGTCACATTGGGTTCCACTGTCCCGCAAAAGCTTTTTGATGCAGTTCTGAGAAGAAAGTTAAGTCTCAGTGGGAAAACCCATCGATTTTTTGTGTGTAATATCACAAAACTCTCCCAACTCCCCAAAGCCCCAGTCCTACTAATAGTGCCCCCCTCATTTTTGAGTGTGGTGTTGGGACACACCACTGACTAGGTTGGAAGACGGTGCGTCGCTCGTGCCTAGGTTGAAAGACGGTGCGTCGCTGGTGCCTAGGTTGGAAGAACATGTGTTGCTCCTGGACTGACAGCCTAACGCAGGCTCCGTCTGCAGCTAGTCCTCGTTGCAGCAGGTACCGTGCAGACCCCAGTTCGGTTGCTGGGAGAGTGCGTTAGGACAGTGTCATCATTTGTTTGCTCAGCTCTTAACCACTTTCTGAAGCATCTGCTGTTTGAGGCAGGACCATGGGTTTAAAGGAACCTTTAATCTTCTCTGGTACAGCTGTGTGTATGCTCGGGGGAATCTGGGTTGCATTGGTTGGTGTTGACATATGCTGGGGGGAAAACATTGTCATGATTGTTGTGCTGTCACATTAAACTAGTGACATGTAACCTCCTAGGTTGCTACAGCTCTGCAGTGGGATACTCAAAAAAGGAGGAATGTTCTGTTTTATTTTGAACACAGATGCTGTGTGATATTCTGTAGTGTTAGTATTTAGCTACTAAAATATCCTGGAAGAGCTGTGCTCAGTGGGATGCTGTCGCTCATCCTGTAGCAGGCTGTAGGACAGCTGAAGAAGAGATGACCAAAAGACTGCTACCTAGCTCTTCTTTCTCGGTAAATATACTCTCTATATGACATTAAGCAAAATAAATTTGACTCTGTGGCTCACCTCATTCAAATATACCCTTGTTCTAGTTCCATTCTTGTGGAGGTCAAGTTTTCTGTTGGAGCTTTGCAGTCCTCCTGCCAAAATCTTACAGTTTTAATTTTCATTCTGAGTAATGCAGAACACAATTTTCGCTTTTGAATCTCATTAAATAAAGTTAAGATTGATACGAACAGATAGTAAAAGCTCCATCTTCCTCTTGGGGGAAGTCTTAATGGCAATTTCCCTGATCTGTCGGGGAAGTCAGGCTCCACTTCTGTCGTGTGGGAACTGGAGCACCACGTTGCGGATGGGGATGTGGGCTCCAGCGCGGGAGGGAGCTGTGCTAACCCTGAGCTTTAGTCTTTCAGCCTTTAGTGTCAAGGTGAGTTATTAGGAGACTTCCTTACATATTGAAGGGATCCAGGCCAGCAGAATTAAGGACAAGAAGAAATCTAACAGTTTTTATCTTTCATTAGACTGAAATATTAGAAATGTTAGAATTCAGATGAGATCATCAAAGTTCATGAGATATATATATATCATCTTTATGTGATAAATGCATATAAGTGGTAACTTCTTATGTCAATAACAGCTCCTGAGATACTGAAGAGCAGCTATACCTGTTAATTGGCAGGTCTGGATTAATTGGCGTGCAGGGCAGAGCAGCTCCCCTGGCCTCTGGTTTGTTTCATCTAATTTTGAATCAAGACTTGAAATACTGAGGAAATTTCAGGGGACAGAAAGGAGGCAGATATTTCGCTGTTAAGTTTTAAAAATGTCTGATGACTAGGAGAACTATAATTTCTTAGCTTTACTTCAATTCCCCCTTCCCCCCTCTAGTGAAGTAGTATATCAATAAGACAAATTGATAGATCAAATTGATAGACTAATTCTTCAGATCAGGGCAATTACCGAGAACTGATATTTTTGTCAAATATAGTTTGTAGTACAATTTCAGGTGTGATTCACAAAGCCAGCAGTGTTGACGTAGTGCATTCCTGTCTGTGACTTCCTTGATACTATACAATCCTTTTTTAAAAAGTACAACGGTGCAAACTGTAGCCACCCATAGGAAATGAGAAATTCTTTAACTAACATTCCTCAAAATGATTTGAGGAATCCTCATTTGACAGTTTTCTTATCTAGGTGTGTACTAGGGAGAACCAGTTTTCAGCCCTCGCCTTCCTACATTTTTAATGATGTGCAAGATAACAGTGATTCATTATTGATCAGGTTTTCAGCTGGTAGAAAGGTGTGGAGGAGAAAAGATTAAAAAAGAAGAGTGACAGCAGAGGGAGATGTGTGTCCCCGTGTAAAGCTAGTGCAATCCAAGATGAAGGAACAAAAGCCATCATCGCATTTGCGGGCAGGTGACATCTCTTGGGAAGCAGTTTGGGTAACTTGCTGCACGCTTGCAATACGACTGTCTGGACTGAAGTTCTAATGCGGTTCCTGTATCTGTGAGCATCCAAACAAGGATGCTGGGGATCAGGGAATGCTCAGTATTTTTGCCTTCGGTGCTGGCACAATGGGAGTTAAGTAGTGTGTGTGGTCCTGGTGTCATCAACTCGAGAATATGTTTGGTTGGAAGATTAAACTGTAAGACCAGAAAGCCGGTCTGAGGGTGAGTGGCTCAGATAACTTGATGTGTTTCGTTCATAAATACCAACCCAGTGGAGAGCTTTGCATTCCAGCAGACAGAGTTTGCTGGTTGAAACCCAAATTAGTCCATGTCCAGGCTATAGATTATATGTGAGAACTTAATGATAATATTGGACAGCAGCAGGACACAATTTGGTGACGCTCTGTGGCCTATCCTGTGTGAGAGCTGAGAGCCAGTAATTGAAGTTATCTCCTCTGGCCTCAACCTTCGAGTCCCTGCCAAGCAGTCTGTGTCCCAAAGACCTTTGGCAGACTACAGCCATTCCTTCAGGCTTCAGCCTGACAGTAGCAGTTACTGCTTGTATGGAAAAGGAATATCTGTAAGGAATACGATCTTTTTTGTACTTCAGATGTGAAGCTGATCTTCTGGAAGCCATGCAGTCTCCTTTATCTGAACAGCTTAGGTGCTTGTGGATAGTGGAGGTTCCCTGGCTTTTCCGAGATAGTGTGTGCTTCGTCTTTTATGGGAACATCTGTGTTTCATAATGGTATTGTTAGGTCTAACAGTACCAGAGAGGTGCTCATCCTTTGTCCATGCTTGAACACATGCTCCTTCTGGACGCTGAAGGATAGCAATGATTTTCCTGTGATCTAAAAACACCTCTGGCAGGAAGGTACTTTCAGAAGTGGTAAAGGTTTCCTTTGTGGTTAGCAGATAACTGCCTGTTTGTGTGTTCAGTGATTTGGTCTGTTGGCTTCTGATGTTTGATTTTGTTGTACGGTTGTTCAGGTTCTCTTTGACTTGAGTCATATTTGTGTCCTTGGCATGCATTTTGATACCCATCTCTTGGCTGAGCGCTACAGAACTTTGAAAGGCCAATTATTGTTGGTTGGTTTTGTTGGGGTTTTTTTCAGCCTGGCTGGAAAGCCTTTCCCAATTGGGAAGCTTGATTCAAGTGTTGACAAAACTGAGGGGTTCATCTTTCAAGCTCTTGTTCTACCTGTTGTTAAATGAACACTTCTTGTCCACATACAAGAGAAGAGTATTTTGTTCTGTAGTAGCTTCCTTCAGTTCAGTCCGTGGGGATGCTTTGCATCCTCATCTTGTGCCCAAATCTGCCCGTCTAAGCCATTTTCCCTGGATTTTCTATAATCTATCTCTTAACCAGATTTCATATGTTGAGAAGAGACTGCATATTTGTTAGGATAAGAACGAAACAGTTGGCTTTAGATTCCTGTAACTTTTTGGATGATCAGCAAAAGGGGAATGCCACAGTGCCTAATTAGATCAGGTTGCATGTCAAAAATAATATAGCTTAGCTCTGGTGATGTTAACTAGAGTTAACAGTGTTAATGAAATCCCCTCTTAAAACTTTCTGTATCTGAGGTTCCTGTAGCATTTAGCTCCAGCGCTGAATTCTCCATGTGAAGGTTACGGCGTACCCAGAGAGGACAGTTGTAAAGGGTTAATTGGAACTCCCTAACCCATCTTCTTCTGGAGGGTCACAGGGACCACTTGCCTCTGCCAGGGTCTGCTGGAAGGAGTTTGTTTTGGGAGTTAAGCTGTTCTCAAGGAGCTGCATCTTGTCCTTGCCGTGCTTCTCCCTGCCCCTCCACCACGCTGTCAGAGCACCATGGGATGGGTGGTTGAGCACTGCACGCTCCGTGCTCCGACAGCTGGTGTTGCAGCACAGGGCTTTTGTACCAGCCCAGCGAGCACGGATGGCAGACATTTCTGTTTCAACAACCCTTAAAAATGGTGTTTGAGAGGCACGAACTCTCATTTGCTGGCAGATAGCTGGGGTTTTTCAGAGTCTCAAGAGGAACTGCCAGTAAGGCTTCGCAACTCCAACTAGGTTGACGCTGCGCTGATACCAAAACCAGATAATCCTCACCCAGGTTGCTCTCAGCTAATTGCATTGTACCATATTTGTAACACGTGACATTGTAGTGTATCTTATCAGTTTGTAAGACTCTGAGATGCCTTTGCAGTATGATTAAATATGTCTTAACTCTCTTATTTCAGGCTAGAAATCTTCATACAGGAGAACTGGCTGCTGTAAAAATAATCAAGTTAGAGCCGGGTAAGTTTTACATTCTTTTCTGTGTTTTTGAATTACATTTTCATTTTTTCCATATGTTTATTTTCACACGGCTGTTACGCCCCAGACAAAAGAAGTGTTTGGGTTGGTTTTTTGTATTTTCAGCGGTTAGATGACAGGAAGCACTGCAGGATGTACCATTGCTTTTGTCTAGGTCCTGCTCGCTATTTCCTTGTTTGTTCTTACCTACCTTATCAATTGTTACCTAAAAAGATGTTGCACTTACAGTGTGTTGTTGGTCCCAAAGAGAAGATTAAGGACTGATGGTAAATTGTGGGCTCTGAGACAGCAGGGAGCTGGTCGGCTGGGTGAGTTGAAAGGGGGAAGGGACAAGGCAGCGATGCCAGCGCTCACCGAAGGTGCACTGGGAAAAACAGAGCCCTGTGCTTTTTTCTAACCTGTGCTGAGGGAGGAGGATGGCTCGTACTGTCATTTCCCCGTGCATTTTCCACCACTCCTCCTAAAAGCAGGAGACGCAGAAGAAGCTCACTTGCTGCCCAGGAGATTTGCCGAGCTGAAGACTAATCTGAGTCCTGCACAGAGAGCTGAAATCAGAAATTGTGTCCCGAGTGGAAATAAGAGGAGCTTCTTGTCTCCTCAATCATAACTCAGTCCCACCTGAGGATCTTGTGTTTGTTGAAAGAAGTAATCTCTCATTACTTGGCTGCTGGCATACCTTTCAAATCCCTCTTCTGTGTCTCTTTGCCACGTTAGTGTCTCTGTGGTTGTGGTTTGCCTGAGCTGCTGTGCTGTGTCTCTTCAGGGTCCTGTGAATGTGTACGTGCCCAGTGCTCGTGGACTGACACCTGTAGCCTATGAAGCAATTAAGGGACAATTAAGAAACTACTAGGATTTATGGAGACACAGTGAGTGTCTGCATGACCCGAGTGCTGCAAGGAATAAATACAGACTTTAGGCAGGAAAAATGGAGGAAAATCTGAAAAGACACATGAGCTAGGAGAGGCTGGTGGAACTGGGTGTTTTTTAGTCAGGGGACGAGAAGGCTGAAGAGGGCTCTCCGTGGTGGACTGGCAGAGGACCTGGAGCCAGGCTCTCATCAGGAGTGCCCAGCGGAGCGGGGAGAGCCAGCCGGCACAGTCTGCACCAAGGGAGAGTCCAGCTGGATGTGGGGAAGATTCCTCACAAGGAGGGTGTTTGTGCTCTGGGGCAGGGCCCAGGAAGGTGATGGGATCTCTGTCCTTGAAGATTTTCTGAGGTTGACTGGGCAAGGCCTTGAGCAACATGACCTGACTCTGCGGTTATCCCTGCTTGGAGCAGAAGGCTGGGCCAGAGACCTCTGGAGGTCTCTGCCAACCTGTCATCTGTGATTAGAGGTTTTGATGACCAGCACTGAGATGTCTCCAGCCCCTGAACAGGAGTAACTCTTCATCACTGTATGTGTTAAAAACCTGTAGTTTTGATGGGGAGCTGACAGTGTCAGTACATTGCTAGCAAGCGAGGTTGATGTGCTATCTTCCTCTTTCTTGCTTTGTTGTCTCATTTGCTTGTTGTTGCTCAGTTCTGTTCAGTCACTCAGGTTGAGAGGCATCATGGGCTCTTAAACCCAAAGCATTTGCTAATGTCTGTAGGTTCTTGATAAGCAGAAAGGCTGCCCTTTCTCCTCCCGGCCTCTCCAAATGTGCATCCCTCAGCGCCTCAGCCCTGAGAGATGGCTCTGCCCATCCTGGTGTTGTATTTTGTAGTTCCTCCAGCTTCCTCTTAAATCTGGGCTAGCAAAACTTCTCAAATTCAGTGGTGCTTACCTAAGACATCTGACCACCTTGAGCACCTGTACCTCTCCCATTGAGGACTCCATGACCAGCAGCCTATATAGTGATTGGATTGTCAGTCTTAGAAACCAAATGTTTTAAAATTTCTGTTCTAGCCACATGAATAAAGTTTCAGAGAAGACTGTTTTTCAATAGCAGTAAGTATATTCATTTTTCATAAAAGTTTAGTATTGTCCAGCTGACTTCTAGGCCAGCTAAATTTTTCCAACACGTCTGTTACCTTTGAATAATAATTTTAAAACCTTTGACAGGAGGATCAATGCTTAATGTGTGTGCCTCACCCCATATTTCTTCATTGTGAAATCCCAGATGAAAACTTTGAGGGAACAGTGATAACGTCTTTACTGTTGGGATTTTTGTCTTCCAAAAATTCCTTAACATTTGTCTAAAGATAACAGTCTTGCATGGAATCTCTCTCTCTTTTTTTTTTTTTTTTTTGTTGCCATTTCAACCATTTTGAAATGGTGAAGCAACTACACATGAATTTGGGTTAACTCACCAAAGTAGGTTTTACTAAAATAAAAATGGGGGGTGGGGGGAAAAAGGGTTGGGAACATTTCTAAAATGGCTCGCTTTGGTTGCTTGACCCCACCCCTTGTTTTCTTCCTCTCGAGCTAGATTATCAGGAGACTGAAATGCCAGTTGTAAACTGGGAGAGGAAGAAAGTGGGAGTCCCCATCTAATGTGTGGTTAGGGAATACAGGGGAAGAGGAGCTCAGGTCCACCTTTGTCTTATTTACAGTGAAGACCAGCAGTTTTGTCTCTCTCGTCAGGGAACGTTGTTTTCCCTGCTGACCTGTAAGGTATTCCAAGGCAGTTCTAAGGATTTCTGATGAAACTTTTCATATACTTTTGCTTTTAGTACAAATTAACCGTGGATTGATTTAGCAGAACATGAAAGTGACTCAGTTGCCTGGTGTTCAGGGTGATGGCTGGTCTCATGTAAAGTGACCATGGCAAAATTAATGTGGGGCTTCCCACATGCAAGAAAAGCTTGTTATCCTCTGGACTGCTTGATGTAAGATTTCCTATGAGCCTTAGTGTTCATTTCCAACTGATTTTTTAATATATATTTAAGTTAAAAGTTCCTGAGATTTGAACATTTTTTTCAGTTGGAAAAATTAGAAAAAATCCAGTGAATAAATGAAAAGAAAGGCTCAGCTTGATTCTTTAGCTTTTTCTTTTCCTTCTTTCTTGAAGTTTCCACTGAAGTGTACCAGTGCAGGTAAACAAGCAAAGAGCAGCCAGGCCGTGCTGGTGGTACCAGCCGCTCCTGTTGGTGCTCTCATCTTCTAGAGTCAGCAAGGTCTTCTGCAAATCCAGCTTCACACACACACACCGCAGACCGGATGTCAGTGGCTGTGGCTCAGTCCCTGTTACGTAAATGTCCTGAATTTCTGAACCTGCCTGCCTACACCAGAATTAATGATCTTGTGACCTAGAGAGTGATGGTCAGTGGGCAAAACCTCGGGCATGGCCTTAACTCCCACCAGCATGACCTCTGCGAGCCACCTCGACTCCTCCAGCAGTCCGTTCAATCCTCAGCTGTTTGATCTCGTTAGGTGGTAACCTCTTTGGAGCAGAACTGCCTCTTGCCCTGTCATTATTTGGTTTTCCTCTTGTTTGGGGATTGCTTTTATCAACTGAGAGGCTGTGGCTATGGCGCAGGGTAGTTCTCTTGGCTTGCTTCATCCCATCCCCGTGCTGCTGCGTTCCTTGGACTGGGATGTGCCTTTAGGTGAGAGCCGGTGAGGGGGCTGAGCCGGGGGCGGGTTTGGAGGCGGCGGGTGCAGCGAGCAGATGGCAGGCTCCAAGCGACAAGGAAATGTGGTTTTCTCTGCGAGATCTGTGAAACTCCTCATTGTATTAAGTTGTGTTTACATAGGTGCAAAAAAGCAACTGTACAAATTCATGTGAGAGAAAAATACATGAAAGACTGATAAATACAATGATCCTGTCTATGACTGAGAGGTTTTTCTGAGCCGTAAATCCCTGGAGGTGGGGAGGGTGGTTGGGAGAAGCATCCTTGGGTGGTCTGTTTTCAAATGCTTCCTTGGCATCCTCTGTTGGAGACGGGATGCAGGACTGAAGGGTACCGTACCTGACCCAGGGCAGGGTTGATTTTTAATTCGGTTTGGTTCTGCGATCCGCTTCACTGTGCAGCCAGAGAGATGGTTTTGAAGGCTGAAGGTAGAAGTATTGGGAGGCTCAAGGGGAGAAGCTAAAACCACAGCCTTTGGGTGATTGTGACTGCTAACCTTTCCTTAGCAAACCAGGCTGGTTTTATTATGCATGTGGATTGCAGCGATAAGACGCTATTAAGTGCAGTGGAATCCACAGCGGGGCTCCCTCAGGCCCTGCTCGGCAGCAACTGAAAGGCTGTGGCCAGTGTTCAGGGCAGCGCTGCTGGGGAGAGCGAACCACCGCTGGGTTTGTCTTCCAGCAGGTCTACGATGGGGCAGAGCTTTAATGAGAGAAAAAGGACGATATTCACCTGCTCCTAGTGTAGGGAGAGGCTTCCTCGAGTGTTCGTGTCGCCGCACCTGATCCACGTGAAGTAGGTTTGGTTTTATTGTGAATTTGAAGAAGTGCTTTGAAGGCTGAGCTGAAGCGGAGGCTGGATCTTCTGCCGTTAGAGCTGAGGGAAGAGCAGGCACCGTCGGAGGCTGAGCAGCCCCTGCCCGTGCTTGGTGCTGCTTAAACACTACAGCAAAAAGGGCGAGACTGGCCCAAAGTCTCCACTACTGAGAATCCCACTTTAATTAGCACTGATGACCATGCCCTACACGTTCATTATGTTGTTGGTCTGTTTTGTCAGAGGGAAGTGATTTCTTCTAGTTCATGGTTTGTGGGGGTTTTTTAATACATCTTCTCTTCCATGTTGCCAGCCCGATCTCCATCCGTAGCGTGGACTCCAGCGGCCTCTTGGCTTCAATCTTGCTGGGGGTTTGTTCTGTTTTTAAGGAGGGTTTGCAGCATTTGTTTACTTGTTTGTTTATTTTTAGTTCTCTGGGATGTCCACTGCCTCTGCAGGATGGCTGGACTGTAGCAGTTTACTGTCTTTGCAGGAAGACATAGCTGTCCAAAATCTTCCAGATTTAAAAAGACAACAATTCATCTGCTCCCCGCTTCATTGTTCTGACTAATTGGAAGAGTTTTGAATAGCTTTGTAGGACTGTACTTGCAGAGCACCATCAGTCCCTGGACCAGGCCAGGGTCAGAAGCTGTTGCAGCCCACTGTGGTGGTCCTGCATGGAGCACGGCCCCTCCGAGCATCAGCACGAGCTCCTGTCAGACCGTAGGGCACAACTAGAAGAAGACTGGTAATAAATTTTGTAAGTTAGTCACCAGAGAAATGAGCTTGTGATTTATATACACCATCTTCTGGAGAGGAGGAGGAGGTGGCTCATAGATGGGAATTAATTAGCAGATGGAAAAATAAGAGCTCCAAACTCAACACTTGATTAATACATGGACGGGGGAATTGGGAGCAGAAGACAAAAGACTCTGCAGCAAAGAGTGCCCCAGAGGAGGTGAGGAATGCGTCGAATTAAAGCTGCGAGAAACTGCGCACAATAAGATGGCAGGGTTTTGGGAGACCTAGCAAAACCGCCGAAATGGCGGGCAGGAATGAATTGTGGTTTGTTCCGTTTGCTGCCTCATCTACTGCAGGTAGCAAGTGAGTTGGCAGGCAAAAAGGCTCCAACTTGCAGCTGAGACCCCAACATGAATACATATTTTATTTCATCTGCTATTACCTTCCCTCGTCTGCTCTCCAGACAAAGGAAATAAACTCTCTACTTAGAAGGTTACTGTCATTAATTTATTTGAATTTTTGGGCAGTACACTAGATCTGATACCACAGTTACTTAAGCTGTGCTGCTAAAATCAAAATAGACAGTGTTTTTCACTTTTTTTTGGCATAGACTTTGGAGAGCGTTAGGCAAAAGTATTATGGCACGCTAATGACATTTCCCAGCATTCACCGAGTACAAATGCTTCAAATAATTTGGGAGCCAATTCTATTTCAGAAACGAATCCAACTGTACTCAGCAACGTAGAAGCCAAAACCATCTGAAACACTAAAGCCACTTCCTTCTATGGGTTTAGCAGATGAATTGAGAGGGGAGTCAATACAAAGAGGTAACTGTGCCCGTGTAGTTTTCTGCCACAGAACCTTCTTCCTGGGAATGTGTAGTAAATAAAATATTTTAGGATATGCTAATGTCCTTTGTAAACACTGTTTTAATGATAAATAGTGCCCCCAGAGACCTTTAACGCTCAGAGGGCTGGCAGTAATCTGTCGTGTTCTGTACCTTCTGCGAGGTTACAGAAGAATCTCATCGCTGGTTTTAGTTTGGTCCAATGTTTGTGGTTTCCACATGAGGTGCCTGGAAAAGCCAGAAGTAGCCAGTTACCTATTTCAGGTTGGATCTTAAACTGGAGTTGGAACTGTTCGAGGGATTTTGTACAAGCGGAAATTGTCATCCACAGGTGTGTGGTACAGCATTCTGTACCTTGAAAGCCAGGTCTGGTTCGTTACGTTTGGTTTGTATCGCGTGGTTCAGATGCGGAGGTTAATATTCCACATAGAAACACAGCCACGGGGCTGAGTCAGGCTGCGATGGAGGTTTGTCCTCGCTGGGCCACGACTGCAGCACAGCGAGGTCCAGGGCATTTTGGGTCTGAAGAAGGGTATTTTGGCAATGCAGCCTTATTCTCTGTATAATAAATTCCCTAGGGATGTTATGAGTTACGGAGAAGAAAAAGCCTGAGGCTTATTAGACTAAACCTGCAGAGGCTGAACTGTTTTTGGCAGTGTCTGGTGTTGAAGAAATATGAAAATAACTTCTCGGTACTGCTCACACCTTCACTGCCTTGTGATGCGTAACCTGCTCAGGCTTGGGATCGTGTCCTTTGTGTGTGACAAATTAAATAGACACAGGCTTTATGCACTGAGGAGCAGCTGCTCAGGCACTGCCGGAAGCCTTTGCTTCTGATTCCTGTGCTCCTTTGCTGGCTGCTTCCATGGCATCAGGCTGGCATCACCGTAGCCTGGGGGACACCAACACTGTTTTGCTGGGAGAGGTGAGCGTGTGGCTTGTTACGCTGCTGCTGCATCTGTCTAGGAGGTACCCAGGGCTGAAGGCATGAGTTTCCAAGTGTGCTGGGGCCATCGGAGCCTGGACATCGCCTTGTGCCGCGCCACGTCCCGAGTGGTACTGCCACAGACTGGCACAGCTGCTCGGCCTGCCCGCCAAGCGTACACAAAGCAAACACAGACAGCGTAGTCTTCTAGTGGAGAGTGCCCAGCATTTTAATTATATTTAACGTCTTGAAATCCGGGCTGATTTTACTTTGCATACTTATTATGTGATTGTAATCTGCTGTTCTTGCTTCAGAAACGTCTGTATCCGGAGTGAGCGAGCTCGTGTTTCCATGTAATGTAAGCTTTCACTTACAACACAGTTTCTTGGGTGAAGAAGGTCAGCAGAAGGGGTGGAAGTGGGGGAAGGAGGTATTATGAGTAGCAAAGAAGCTGAAAGATCACACATCTTAGTTGGGAGTTAATGCAGAGTGTGACGCTTGGGGTGAAGGGGGGTTGCGAAGGGGGGAATTAGGAGGGACACATCATTTGACAAAATCCACGAAGACAAATAGCAATAGTGAGATGGCAGTGGTGAGAAGAGAGAGTAAAAATTGGATCGTGAAAGGCTGAGTTGGATGATAGTAATTAGATAACGCAAGGAGAGAGGAAAAGAGATGGAAGGGTTAGGGAATAGGAATGTAGATTATATGCTGACATGGCTGCTCGTAAATGGGATCCAAGCCGGGTAGAAGAGAACATACACGGGGGAAATCGTTTCTCGTGTTCAACCAGTCACTCCAAACACGTGTGTGCTACTTACTGCAGAGCTCGTGCTGCTGTGGCTGCACATAGCCATCACTGATATCTTATATCGGTAGAGAGATAATCAGTACCATCAGTGGTTAGCAGTTGGCAGCTAGATGCCTGACAGGAAAATTCGCTGGTGGAAACATCATTGTTTCCAAATAACTGTTTCCTGCTTGGAATCAAGTTTCTGAGCTTCACGTTTGGGGAATTTAAATTCTTTCTCTCAGACTGCAGGTTTCCTTGAATCCCAAGAAAAGAGGTATGGATAAAACAGCTCTGATGCTCGAGTGCGGTTTAAATTATTCTCCTTCTTAAAGATGTGAAACTTTAATAGGATTGTTCTCGGTTTTAAAGGTGGTTGGTGGAGAGCAATGCAGGTGTGCAGGGTGGTGAAGAAAAGAGTTTTGTATGTGTCGTAGCTGTAATGCCTTGCACCCTCTCCACTCTCCCCAAAATATTTTGGGGGCTGTTGTTCAGGTGTATTGCGTGTCGAGCTGTCTAAATGGGGATTGGAAGATGTCTCAGGAGTTCAACTTTGTGAGGGTGGAGGTGAAAGAGTGGCAGCAAACTCTGATCTAAGCAAAAGCATGTATACTGGGAAAGCCATCCCTTTCGTCAGCAGAGGTTGAACCCTCACGAGGTTCAGGACAGTGGTTTGGAGTGAGTGAGTGAGAACTGGGAGCATGGGGGTGTCTGGAGATCAGCACAGAGGAGCTGATGACCTGTCGATATTGCTTGGCTGTGGAGTTTGTAGACCAGGGCAAAGGGTTCCTACAGAGTTGTCACTCCTGCGGGGCACTCTCTCCTTGTTCTGAAACTCAGGCTGTTGAAATAAAAACCATTTGAGGAGTGGTCCCAGAAGAGGCAATAGTTGCTTCTACGAACTCGGGAGGCAGACATCTCTTGGTTGTACAAGTTGTATGAATACAGCACGAGTGTTCATGCGTAGCAGCGATGGCATGATCCTGCTCTTTGTCCTTCAGCATCCTGTAGAGCACGGTCCACCAGGTCCCGTTGCTAAACGGCATCTCGCTTCTAACTAACAAATGTTAATTACAGTGTTAAAAATCCCAGGTTTGCAAAGTATCTGCAGTGAAGCTCCCTAGCGAGGCTTGGCAGGTAGGCTCTGGAGTGCACGTCACACCTCCTCCAGGCAGCCTCGCGTCACCATCCAGCGTGTTGGAACCCGTGAGGACTGCGTGTTGAGGGCACTGGCTCAGGGCAGGGCTGCTGGCAGGCTGGCTGACACCTTGAAGATCTGGACTCGTAATAAGTGCTTCTGTCCCACCCTTCGGTGACACCGTGCATGTCTCCAAATGCCGTCAGTTCCCTCCTCCCAGTTGCGTGTGAGCCCTGGACTCTGCCTGCCCGTCCCTCCCTCTGTTGCCGCACAGCATCAGCCCTGTGATGCAGCACTGAAGTAATGCAGAATAAACCAATTTAAAACAGCAACTATGAATTTCTTCCCCGAGGAGCCCTTTGGACAATAAAGGGATTCACAGCTGACCCTGGAGGAGTTGTGAGAAGTGACCCTGCGTGTTTTTGCAGGATGGGATCACTCAAAGCAGTTGATGGAGCACATGAAAATATGACCAGGATTAAACTTGCTTGAAAACCATCAAGGTCAGGCATGCCCAGAAGACCTAGTAACACTGTGTGATAGACACTAGGGCCATCGGATCCTTCCCATACTGCAGGGTGGGGTATGTGGATCCGGCATATACAGGCTCTCCATCTAGGACAACTTGGCAGGACATCTGTACATGCCAGTTCCACATAGGGGAGACGTGTCTGCAGATAGAGTAATTCACTAGTGTTAATGGGCCATCAGTTTTCTCAATGGTCTCCTGTTTAAATATGGATTTATTTTGAATTTACCAGGCCTTACTTTGCTTAGCTTCTGAAATCTGATGCGATCGCATCAAACAATGATACGGCTGCAAGTTTCTGCAGTCTCCTTCCTGCCAGCTGTGCTGGAGAGCAAGCAGCTGGTTGTGCCAAGCAGAGCAGCCTCGACCACGGGCTGTGATCGGAGGAGGATATTCCATTGTACCGCTCCATTGTGTCCTGTCCGTCTCGCTGCAGAGGTAAAATTAGATAATAGTGGCAAGCAGCAGTGACTCACCATGCTGCTCGTCTGATTTACAGCAGCTCCCTAAACGATGTTTTTGCTCAGCATGCCACATAACCCATAATTGCAAACATGTGAGTGGACAAAAAGTACATTTTTCCAATTCCGTGTTATTTAGCATCAAGCAATCTCTGATGACTAAAACAGATGAAAATCTCTTTGTATGGATATATTGTCACCTTTGATCTAATTCTTTTTATCTTGCTGTCTCCCTCTTGATGAAGTATTTTCTACAAATTCTTTGTCTTACTGTCATCCTTTTCTTTTTTTTTTTTTTTTTCATGCTATCCAAGGATATTTAATTTTTGCCCTATTCCAGCGTCTCTTGCCAAGATTAACACTCCAGCTGCCTGGAAACTCTGAATTCCTTTGTTTTGAATTCATTCTTGTCATCTTTGAACGACTATACATCTTCTCTCCTATCTCTCTGTCTGATCTTTGAGAATAATTTTCTACATATTTTGCCAAACTTTTCTCATGGATACTTCTCTTCTTCTTTCCATCTGTTTGCTACTTTTCTATCAGCTCCCTGTCTGTATTCAGCCTCTACTCCTTTCTTTTTCCAAATCCCTTTTTTTTCCCTTTTTCTGTAGGTAACCACATTTCTTCCATAGATTCTTCATTTATTAATTGCAAATCAAGAGTTCATCTTTTCCATCTCGGTCTACTACAGGCAGGATCAGCCTAAGTCACTCCTGATGGCTGCTCTTTCTTTCAGTGCTTTCTCCATTTTTTTTTCACTGGTGGGAAATTTCACAGCTTCCTGTCCCCTCAAGTGCAGCGCTGCGATGTTACTCCGGTAGGAAAAGCTTTTCATCTGCACAGGGAATGTAGGTTAAGGCAATTTAAGCCCATTGCTAATTATCCTATCATAAAACTGGAGAATGGATTATCCCTTCTCCTCCCTTCCCTGCTATCTTTTATGTGCATGAAAGTCCTTATCTTTTCAACTGTCAGTCTTTTTCTAGCCCAAATCACTGTATTTCCTTCAATTTTTCCCCATTAGTCGCGGTTCCTAGAACTGACATTGCTGCTGCTGCACACCAGGCAGCCCAGTCGATGTGCTGTCGATGGGCAATTCCGGCTGCTGCCTGTGAGTTTTTGCTGTTAGGGGGATGCTTCTTGATGGTGATTTTTCACATGTGACAGTGTCCAGCTGTTCTGAACTGCTGCTTCTGACGTACCAAAGATTCTTTGATTTGAAGATGGCGGTTTAAGAAGAGGGCATTTTATTTGGCATTCGGTACTCACGGACAGCTAGTGACATTAGAGAAAGGCAGTACCTTCTTCGGTGTGGGGTGGGAGGCTTTTGACTTGATTTGACTTTCTTGAAAAACTTCGGTAGTTTTAAAATGCTCCAGTTACTTATCTGGGAGCATTCAACAATGTCCCGCAGGAAGTTTGTCAGAGAAAGGGGAGGAGTGAATCCATCTGATTCAAACTCAAAAATCCTTTGTTCTCAGTAATCATTTATAGGCAAGGTGCATGGATTCAAACAAAGTTGTGGCTGAAAGGTAACCCGTAAAGCAAGCACAATGTGAAAGCTGTGCTAAGTTTGTGGAAATTGTGTTGCCTTTTTTTTTTTTTATTATTAAAAAAATACTACTTATGTTTAAAAAAAAAAAGACTCTTGACATTTGAAACTCTTCTACTAATGTTTTCCTGCCCCAGTGAAGTGTTTCTCTGTATGATTCAAGTTCAAGAAGCCCTTGAGGATTTACTGAAATCAGTCAGGGATCTGCTCATATGAGTGTGTTCCTTTCTATTTTTGTATTTCATAGTTATTTTCTTAAGTACAAGACTGGTCATCATTGAGACGTAAAGGCTGTGTTCATTTGGAAATCGTTATACCAAATTGGCACTTCTTTGGTTGTATCTGTAAACAGCCACTACGTAGCAGCGTGTGGATGGAGATCCAGGGTGTCCAGAGGGCCAGGAGATGCCGTGGGGCCACACATCAGTACCGGCTGCTGTGGGTCCTGCTGGCACCGGTGACGTCGTTGGCTCAGGGAAGTTGCTTCAAAGCATAACAAATAAAAGCATCTGTTTTAAAGGAGGTTATTAAAACTCATTAGCTACGCAGCTACTTTGTTAAATAAACATGTGAAGAGAACTGCCAGCAGTGTTTGAAACCTCTTGGACTTGTCAAAAGCGTATAAATTAAGGGGAGCAGGTACAAAACAGTACGTGTTTCCTGGGTTGCACATCCCTGACTTTGACAGTAGGAAATAATTTTTTACTAGTGATACTTTAACAAAAGTAAGCCTGGAAAGCGATTTTTGCCTTGAGACAGCGTGGTAGCTACCACATTGTCTGGAGCAGCATTTGAATACCCTGGAGGTATTTAAAAGATGGGTAGACGTGGTGCTGAGGGACGTGGTTTCACAGAATCCCCGGGGTTGGAAGGGGCCTCTGGAGATGATCACCCAGTCCAACCCCCCTGCCAGAGCAGGGTCGCCCAGAGCAGGTGGCACAGGATGGCGTCCAGGCGGGTTGGGAATGTCTCCAGAGTGGGAGACTCCACCACCTCTCTGGGCAGCCTGTGCCAGGGCTCTGCCACCCCCAAAGGAAAGAAGTTCCTCCTCGTGTTCAGGTGGAACTTCCTATGATCAAGTTTGTGCCTGTTGGCTCCTGTCCTGTCACTGGGCACCACTGAAAAAAGACTGGTCCCAACCTCCCAGCACCCTCCCTTTAGGTATTGCTGAGCATTGATGAGATCCCCCGTCAGTCTGCTCTTCTCCAGACTGAAGAGACCCAACTCCCTCAGCCTTTCCTCATAAGAAAAATATTCCGGACCCGTAATCATCTCCGTAGCCCTTCATAGCATTTAGTGGTGGGTTTGGCAGGGTTGGGTTGATGGTTGGGCTCAATGATCTTAAAGGTCTCTTCCAACCTAGGTGATTCTGTGATTCTGTGATTTTTATCTAAATCCTTTATCTAAATTTAAGTCTTTCACGTCTTGCAAGAAGTTTTGTTCATGCCAAAGGAAGAACAAAGGTAATAATGTATTTGTCTGCCTGGTCACAAAGCAGGTACGCGTCCAGGGTAGCCTCATAGGCTGATTTTTGCGCTGTTGCTCTTCAGAGGGAGGTCGTCGGGCTGTGCCGGTGTTACTCGGTGTGTCAGTGCTGGGGTTCAGGCTGATCCACGCTTCCGTGGCAGCCCCGGCGCTGGGCTGGCCGTCAGCCTGCCCCGAGCTCCAGGGAGGCAGAGCTGCGAGGTTTGAGTTCTGGATTCTGGGGAGAACATCCTCTGCTCGGAAATTTTCTTAGTGTGACTTAATAAAAATATAGCAGTGTTTTTCCTAGCTCTCAGATATTTTATTTTGCTTCATTGCGTCTATGAAATTAGTATATTCCTATTTCTTTAAATTTATGACACCTTTTATCCTTTTAAATTACAGTGGCAGAAACGTGCCAGGCGATTGCTCTGGTGATAATATGTTTTTCAGTAGAACTATTTTTTTTTTTTTTTAATTTTATTTTTTGCAAAGGATATTTAGAATGTGCAAATGGGCTTATGTAGCTGTCCTCATCCAAAAATGCCCTCCAAAAAGGCAAGTCTGTGTTGAGGACTCTGCTTCTCTTCTGAGTCAGCAGTGGCTGAGTGGGCGTGCGGCCCATATGCTCCGTCAGAGTCGTTTTGAAACGAAATACTTTTAATAAAGAGCCTACGGTGTGCGATCTCTTCTCGTTTCAGGCAGGGGACTCTGCAATTAGGTTGCAGCGATTTTTCTTTTTTTCCCCTTCCGTCGCTGGGACCCTTGTGCTGCGAGCATCGTGTTCTGGTGAAGCTGGATCCGCTCCAGCTGGGGCTGTCCAGTGGCTGCCCGGGGCTGCTCCAGAGTTTTCTCCCGTGCTCCCCTCTCTCCCTGGGATCCCTTTGCTGCTTTTTCACAGCCCTCTCGGTGCGTGCTGAGCTGTCTTAACTGGTGGATTGTGTTCGGGCCAGCCCTTCTCTGTTGGTGATCGAGAAGTATTTGTGCCTCGTGCAAAGCCTGTACTGAAGAACACGGACAGAAAGGATGGCATATGGACATAACCCTTGCGGAACAGGCTGGCGTGCTGGAAAACCCTGCTGAAGGGCATAGCAATTATCCAGGCCCGTGGCTTGTTTTTACGAGTTACGTGCACACTTTCAGATCTCTTTGAATGTGCAGTTTACTGTGACATAACTGTGGCTGCTTCCTGTTTTTCAGGAGATGACTTCTCATTGATACAGCAAGAAATCTATATGGTTAAAGAATGCAAACATTGCAACATAGTCGCCTATTTTGGGAGCTATCTCAGGTAAACCCCACTTTTTATACCTGCATTTCTGCTGGGTCTTTCGCAAGACAGTGCTCAGTCTGGTTTAGTACTTACATCCTCTCTCAATATTCTTCTCTAGGTTGAATTCCCTTTGGCAAAAAAAAAAAAAAAAAAGTGACTAATACTTTGTTTTCTCTGCTGGCCAAAAGGCTGGAATATTTTTATCACTAGGAACAGAAAGAAACTTTTCCCCTACAGTCTCTTGCAACATAGCCAATCCTATTCACTTGCAGGGAAGGTTTTAAATGTCTATCAGTTCTAATATAAAACTAGCTCATTATCTATGTAAAGCAGAATTGCCTTTAGATATTTTGTTTAATGGTAGTCTTGTGTGCTGTGGAAGTATAGCCAGTGAGCTGTAAGAGCAAAACGCTAAATCTGAGCTGCTGGTAATAACATTTTTCATAATTCGGGTGTAACAGATGCAACGTACTGAGAGGCAGAAGCAAGGTGATGCCAGCTGGCTGCATCTTCAAGTGCACACGTTAAATGTTATACAGAAAATGGGGGAATATTTTCCGTGTCTGTGGAACTCTGCCATTTATCAATTGGCTCTGTGGGATCATATATCCCCGCTTCGCCTGCTTGGTCTTTTTCTACAAGGCTTCATCTTCAGATTTCTTGGAGGGCTGCATTTTTTGAGTGATCTGTTCAGCCCAAATGGATTTCAAATGGAAAAAAGAGCTACATTTCTAAATCCCCAATACCCCTTTTGGAGGCCACGAAGAGTTTTTTAGATATAATGAGGCAATTTCAATTTAAGATTGAAACTGAGCTCAGTGTGATATGTAATGTAATCTGGCTGATAGCAGGTAAACCTCAGGTGTTTCTTCCACACGCTCTTTATTGCAGTTAGAAGGTTAATGCAACATCTTCTAGGTCTGATAACACTTAAAGGCTTGTTCAGTGACTTTGGCATAAAATTTTCATTCCGTTGAGAATTTATATTGAGGGTATCGATAACACGTAAAAGATGTAACTGCTAGTCACGTTTCAGAGCATGTATTTTTAACAAAGGGTGATCAAGACCAATAGAAAATCATTTAGATAATCGTGATTAACTGTTGTGTATACAGATCAATCGGCTTCTGATGCCTGTGTTTTAACTTTCTCTTGATAGCCGTGAAAAGCTGTGGATATGCATGGAATACTGCGGTGGAGGATCCCTCCAAGATATTTACCACGGTACTTTGCAACTTATTAGAACATTTGTACCTTTGGGAAGCTTTCTGCAGAGAAGAATAAATAATAAGCAAACTAATAGGGAATGGTTGGTACCGGCTGGGCACTGAGCATATTTTTTCTTAGGGCACAAACAGTGTTTTTTAGCTACAGTCAACAGATTTTGTTGAGAGCACTTCTCAAATACGATGACTATCGTTTTCGGGCTAATACTCTGTCATTCTAGGGTGGAACACGCTTTATTTTTTAATCATCACACCATTTCTTTTTCTCTATAGATACTTAGGGGACTGACCCAAAGAGCTCGAGTTATTCCAGGCGGAGGGCTCTTCAGTAGCTGCAGTGGCTGTACACTGGGAGCTCGCCTGGCTCTCACAGCATCACAGAAAGTTAAGGGTTGGCAGGGACCTCTAGAGATCATCTCCTCCAACCCCCTGCCAGAGCAGGTCCACCTACAGCAGGTAGCACAGGATGGCGTCCAGGCAGGTTGGGCATGTCTCCAGAGTGGGAGACTCCACCACCTCTCTGGGCAGCCTGTGCCAGGGCTCTGCCACCCTCAAAGGAAAGAAGTTCCTCCTCGTGTTCAGATGGAACTTCTTATATTCAGTTTTATACCCATTGCCCCTTGTCCTGTCACTGGGCACCACTGAAAAAAGACTGACCCTTTCTCCTGGCCCCCTCCCTTGAAGTATTTGTAAACATTGATGAGATCCCCCTCAGTCTTCTCTTCTCTAGACTAAAAAGACCCAACTCCCTCAGCCTTTCCTCATAGGAAAGATGCTCCAGCCCCCTCATCATCTTCGTGGCCCTTCGCTGCACCCTCTCCAGCACCCTCTTCCCTGTCTTTCTTAAACTGGGGAGCCCAGAACTGGACACAGGACTCGAGTTGTGGTCTCCCCAGGGCAGAGCAGAGGGGCAGGATGACCCCCCTCCACCTGCTGGCCACGCTCCTCTTGATGCGCCCCAGGATGCCATTGGCCTTCTTGGCCACAAGGACACATTGCTGGCTCATGGGCATCCTGTTGGCCACCAGGTCTGGGCTCCTCTCAGCCCCTGTCTCTGAATGCCACATGCAGCAGCAGGTACCTGCTTGCTGAACAGGCGGAAAAAAGAGCTTTATAAGCGTTCACAACTAGAAATCACCCTGATTGAATATGGAGACTGTGCATGGTGTGCGGAAGCAGTGTTCACTGGGAAATCTCAAAATTTGATCTTTAAAGGGTAAAAATTACTCTTGTTCCTGCTCCCGTGCAATACCGTACCGCTCTTATTATTATTATTTTCCCCTCTGAGGTTTCATCTAGAGTTGTTGATTCTGTAGAAGGATTTATTGGAGTTGCTGGAAAAGCAGTCTGGGGACTTGCTCTGCCTTTAAATGATAACGTGGAGGTTTTGAATAACAGAGGTCTTTCTGCTTTATTTTTCAGCCAGTTAGTACAAATAGCTTTAAAACAATGCGAAGTCCCATAGGCCCCTAGTATAGAACATTGCCATTTCTAATATTAAAAAATGAGCAGAAGTCACCTTTATTGGTTTTTACCTTCCTCAGAATATGGGATATTACATTACTATGAAATCACTCGTAAAATGATAATTAGATTTCTGTGAAAACAGGTTTTCTTCTCACTGTGGGTATTGTCTTCTGTTATTGGGCTGGGGCTTTTTTTACAGAAAGCCTTTCTGTAAAACAAGCAAACAAAACCCTCTTTTCAGCTCAGTGTAAAAATACAGTTCATGTAAAATTGATCTTTTGACTTTTGCATGGAGATACCACTTTTGGGCTGCTTCCCAGTGTTGTGTATTGTAGATTTACACACTTTTTAATCTTTGTTTTCAGTAACAGGACCTCTGTCAGAGTTACAGATTGCATATGTGTGCAGAGAAACGTTACAGGTACTGTACTTCTGCAGGTGTATGGTAAAGTGTTTGCTCCGTGTATAGCAAGTAGATCGAGAAGATGATTCCCAAATGCACTGCAGTACCATCACTTACCTTTGTAAGCACTGGGAATCTAGCTGACACCCATTAACCAGGGTTCATCTGTTAGTTTCCATGTTGTAAATAAAAATCAGCAGGAAACTCTGGAAATGTAGTGCAAATATTTGCTTAAAATCATTGTCGGAGCAGTGCTGCTTCTGTGCTGTAATTTGCAAAGGAGTTTACAGGAGAGCAGACATCTCTCTGAATCCCACTGTAGGACCAAAATACTGAACCTCAGTCCTGCTCCTGTTTCTTCCGTGAGCCGGTTGGTTTCAGGGAAACAGGCAGACAGACCTGCCCATGTTGTGAGCACCGTGTTGTCTGGGCTGTTTTCATCCATTGTTCTAACACGGTGATTCAGCGCGGTTGTTTAGGACAGATCTTTGAATCTCACTGCAGAAAACAGCTAATACCTAGTAAGCAAGGGTAAGTAGCTGAGTAATGGGTGGGGGGGAAAAAAAAGGCACATTTTAAACTGTCTACTTGATCTGTGGTGGTAAATCCTAATAATTTGTAGAGGAAAAAAATACTGCAACCAGATGAAATTCTCTTTCATCTTGTAAAATTCTCTTTCATTTTGTAATTGCTAATAACTAGAAATGCAAGGTAAGATGATGCAGGCAGCTTGTTTCTAAAAAGAACTTTTCTTTCCCCACTCTCCGGATCCCTGAATAGTTTCGTGAGAGAATCATGGGGACACACACCTTTCCCTGAAGCAGTGGCTGAACTGGTCGGTGCCGGAGGCAGGGGTGTAGACCCGTCAGCTAATCCGCTTGACGGTTCTGTTCCTGATTTCTCACTGCAGGGACTTGTATTGCTGGAAGGGCAGCTTAAAGGCTAAGCACCTGCTTGTTGAAACCTTCAAAAATATAGTTAATTTTAGTAAAGGGAAAAGGTGATGTATCTTGAGGTTTGTTTTGAAAATACACTTGCATCTGTGTAAAACGTTACACTGAGGATGGCGTCAGCAAGTCTTCGCGTGTATTGACTGGAGCTGGGAGAGATGAGGAACAGAATCCAGCATACCTCCTATTTGCAAACCTCAAATTTCTCCACTTTCAAATAAAATACATTGAGTGATTTAAATTTATTAAACGGGACTGGCTTTATAGTATATTAACAAATGGCAAATTGAAGCGTTGTGTCTCTTTTTATTTCCAGGGTCTTGCTTATTTGCATATGAAGGGCAAAATGCATAGAGATATCAAGGTAACTTGGAACTTTGAGAAACTTATTTTAAACTTTCTGGTGCAGAAAAATATTCCTGATCAAGCGCTTTAACTTTCTATTTATTATGTTTTAGGGTGCAAATATTCTACTAACAGACCACGGAGATGTCAAATTAGGTAAGTCGCCTGAATTTGATAGTAAGACAGAAAGCAAATGGGAACATCTTAATTTCATCAGTCAAAAGCTACAGTACCAGCTGGGATACTTTGATTTAGCAAGTTGCCTTTTATCATTCCATTAAAATAAAAAAATAACTAGAATGTAGAGACCGTGCCTCCCAAGAAGAATATTCAGCTTTTGTAAGGCTTTGTCTTGTATTGAGCAGCACATGCACAGCAAAGATTGAGCTTGCTACAAAAGATGAAGCGTGATACAGCAGATCTCCTGTGTTGTTGCAGTCAGTTTATTAGATACTGTTCTCAGTGGTGTGAAGGATGCGCTATAGGGTGTTCTTGTTCTTATTTGGGGTTACAACTGATGATAGAAAGTGTGTATCCATGGGCTTGTGTACATACCAGCTGAGAAGTTTTGTATTCTATCAAGAAGTTACAGTCAATTTCAACAAGCCTTGAAGCCTCCCGGGTTTCCCTGGAATTTGCCAGGTGGGGGTTACCTGGATATCGACGTGTTTGTTCCTAGCCGGAATGGCAGTTCTTCCTCGGAGCCTCCAAGGATCCGCTGTGTGGAACAGCGTCTCCTGAGCCTGGCAGCCTGTGGAAATGGCGGGCTGCAATCCTGGCTGTGCCTGTATCCCTGTGTATGACACTGGGCATTTCCACGCATGTGGAGAAGAGGAAATGCTCCTCCTTTGCAAGCGCTCTGGGGTCTACAGATGAAAATTCGGAGGAGATCTGTAGTACTGCCTTCCTCCAGTGACGCTTTGCGTTTAGGGCAGCACAAACAGGCTGAACCTCTTGTTATCTGAGTCTGCTGCCTTCAAATCCCCCCATCTGGGAGGTGGTGGAATCGCCGTCCCTGGAGGTATTTAAAAGCCGGGCAGACGTGGTGCTGAGGGACATGGGTTAGGGGTGGTTTTGGCATAGGTTTATGGTTGGACTCGATGATCTTGAAGGTCTCTTCCAACCCAAGTGATTCTATGATTCTATGATCTGCCTGTCTGCTGCCTCACTTCACAGAAGTCCACATGTGGTTAGGGCTCTGCAAGAAGTAGGGAGGAGATATCCTGGGAGAAGGAATGGGATGCTCATTGTCTTACTGTGGGCGGTGTTGGAATCAGGGCGGTTGTGCGTTTGCTGCATGACTGCTCTTTGGGAAAGCAGTGTGATGCAACACGTTTACTCCCCTGTGGTGAAGCAGGAGTGCTGTAGTAGGCAAGTACGGCTTTTTAACGAAGAAAAAGAAAAAAAAAAAAAAGGGTAAAACCTTGAAACTCATAGAGGCTTCCACTAAGTGCATTAAGCTTGGGTTACGCACCGATACCTTCCTTTTGCCTGCTAAGCTAGTTAGATTTGCCCTGCAATTATACTCCAGCTGTCATACTACCAATGGCATGCAAATAAAAAGGACTTAAATGATTTTTGGCTCTGCAGGACCGCCTGATTATCTTCAGCTCTGAGAGCAAGGGATTATTGTCTCCTAGACAGAGTCTCCAGAAATGAGAACAGATGGCCCCCCACAGTTCCTCCATAAATAACACAGAAATAGTACCATTTCCAAAGCGTGATGCTGTTTTTCCTCTTGAATATCAAATTGAATATCCACTACCTTTTGTGAGGTTGCTTGGTTGGTGTATCGTGAGATGGAAAAATAGCTAGGAGAGGAACAGGATTATGAGTGAGCTGTATGGAGGAACTCATCTTTTCAATTTGAAGTCATGTCAGTGAAGACATTAGCTGATCTCATTATTCATCTTTAACTGTTGAAGCTGAATTAATTTTTAATTTGGATGAGAAATGTGATTGTTCTTTCATAATCTGATACCTCTTAGAGTAGAATTCGGGTCTTGAAACGAGATGTCTCAGTCTATGATAATTTCGTTTTCTAGCTGACTTCGGTGTAGCAGCAAAAATAACAGCCACCATTGCGAAGAGGAAATCATTTATTGGTACCCCTTACTGGTAATAAACTACTTGGATTGCTATGATTCTATGCAAAGCTAAGTCTGTATTTATGCCAAGAATTCTAAAATAAGCACACTGAAGTATACACTCATATTTTTTAATCTATAGCAATTGCATAAATTCCCTTTCTTCCAAGTAAAATACCCAAAGGGTAAAAGTCTGGGAAGCACTGATTGTAGCTGATCTGTTGCTGTAACAGAAGGTGCCTGATATTTGAGGCAAGATTGCTGTTTCTCCAACATTTATTTATTAATGCAGAACATTCTCCCCTTTTTCTCCATACCTAATAGTCCTTGAGTTTTTCAGTAGCTTCTTCAGTGAATAAACTAAACAATGCCTTTTTGATTTCTGTGCAGAAAGAATTGCGAAGAAAAACAGATTTTAAACTCTCTTTTAATCATCTCTACCAATTAATGTCTGTAGAAGACAGCAGTTAATATGCAAATGTATCATTGTAAATCTTAAGATGGATTATAGATGCAAATTTAACTGCTGTTGGTTTCTGGCATTACTGTGGTGCAGTTGAGCTGCCTGGGGCGGTATTCTTGGTATAGACTGAACGCTTACATACAGCTTAATCCAGACAATGGCTTTTAATTGTTCACTGCCCTCTTTATCCTGTTGGAGGAGGAGGACTGAGGGCAGGAAGATTATCTGGTCATTAAAGCATTTCACCAGGAATCATGAGACTGGTTCTATTCCTAGCATTTCTGTCCAGCCCATCACCTCTGGCAAAACACGTCCCCTCTGTGTGCTTCTCTGCTCCCCTAGTACTGGGCATCCTGGTTTTGGGAGGGGGACTTTTCCCTGACTTTCACACTCTTTTGGGGTTGGGGGTTCTGCTCCAGGGTTCTGGGAGGTGCTTTGTGCCTCCTGTGTGCAGGCGCTGATCCGGAAGCGGCTGGTGCTCTCATTGAACGATGCCTTTGCTTTTAAAGGATGGCCCCAGAAGTTGCAGCGGTGGAAAAGAACGGTGGATACAACCAGCTCTGCGATATCTGGGCCGTCGGCATAACAGCGATTGAGCTTGCGGAGCTTCAGCCGCCCATGTTTGATCTTCACCCGATGAGGTCTGCTGCCTGGGGAGCTGCTTCCCCTCGCTCCCAGTGCGGACAGTGTAATCTGCATAGCTCAGACCCAGCAACTCACACCAGGATTTCTTCATCAAACATCTCCCCGTGTCTGGTTTTAAGACATCAGTCTGAAGCTACAGGCTTTAAATTTAAAATTGCAATTATCATTGAATTTATTTGTCTTTATAAAAACTTCGTAGTGTCAACAACAATGTGATTAAGAACAGGTGTAGTAAATCATTAGAGAAGCTGTAGCCTTATGTTTAACTGGACTACGCATGGCAATAAAAAGATTTTATTTAAAGATAAGAAAATCAACAGCTTTACTGTGTCTGTCCCCTAACTCAGTATAGACTATAATCCAGTTTCACCAGTATGATTCTCGCTGTAAAATATTTCTTTAAAGTGTGTAGATATTGAAATGAAATCAGTTATTTTTTAACCATATGCTAATATTATTCTTCCTTTACCTTTAGGGCTTTGTTTTTAATGTCAAAAAGTAATTTTCAACCGCCAAAGCTAAAGGAAAAAGCAAAATGGTAGGTTAAACTCTTTCCTTCTTTCATTATTTTGTAGATAATGTGAAAAAAAACATTTTACGTTATTGAAGAAGGGAGGCAGTGAAAAATAGTGTGTGCTAGTTTGGAACTCGGCGATCTGAGAGGTGATTTCACTTGCCGGAAGTTTCACTGAGAAACGAGTAGTTGTTTTTTGTAGGTGCCTGAAAGCAAGTGAGAGGACTAAAGTCCAGCAGCAGACACGCACTGTCTGGGACAGCCCTACCTGCCTATGTAAATTGTTCCCTGCTAGTGGTCCAGAGGGAAAGGAAATCTCCCTTCTCTGGTACTCTTTGTATGTTCTAGGAAGAACAATTATTTTTATCCTTTCCCCTTAATTCCTATTATAGGGTATTTGCCACTGTCAGAGGGACGGGTAATTGTTTAATCCTTTCATGTTTTCTTTACCCTGTGATGCCTTCCTAGTGCCTGCAGCATTTTGTACCACACTTGAATAACGTTTTATTTATGAGACTCAAAACAGTTCTGAGATGCAGGATTCTTTTTTGGTCGTGATGCTGCTGTAAAATCTTTTTACCGTGAGGTGTTTGGGTGGGCAGATGTGTGCTAGAGGAAGGGAGAAAACACTTCTAAGTGCACGTTTCCTGTATTGAAACTGCTCGGTGTAACCCCAGCCAAGGCACTGCACTTCTCCAATGCCGCCTTCTTCAGATGCTGTGACTAGCAGGGGAAATGTGTTTTGTAGCGTGATTTGAACGCAAGCAGACTTGGGCTAATGCTGTCCCCAGAGAAGCGTACTAAGACAGACGCAGTCGCAAGAAAAAAGCTTGAAAAGTTGTAGGTCCACAACATCGAGTCGTAATTCAGCTCCAAAAAGACATTGCGTAACACGATCAGCTAAGTTGTTCTGAAAATAGCAACAAAACATTTTAAAGAGTAAGTTGAGTTTGTGTCTAGAACTTTGTATTTTATTTTCCTGCCTGTAGCCAAGAGCGGTGAAATTGGTACATTTGCCTCCATATCGGGTGTTTGCTGGGTACGTGATTCACAGGTTTTATTTCTGATACCTGATTCCGTAACAACTGAAACTGGAAAAAGTTGAAATAGCAGCTTATGTGTTTAGTCTGTTTTCCATACCAAAACGTTTTCCATGCAAGTTCTATGAAGCAAATGGTTTTTTCCCTATCTTGTTAACTTGGTAATGTAATTATTCACATGTGAGATGAGGTACTTGGACAACATTCTAATTTAGCACACCCTTTTCTAGTCTGTTTAGTAACTGTGTTAAAATCAAAAATACCTTCTTGAAAAATTAAACAGAAAACCTCTGTTTTGTTCAAGGTCATCAACATTCCATAATTTTGTGAAAATAGCACTTACAAAAAATCCAAAGAAGAGACCGACAGCAGACAGGCTGCTTTCTGTAAGTGACTTGGGACGTTTAATGACATCAGTAAGAGATCTCTTGCTTCAAACTGAGCAACCGATCAATAGAAAAGCAAACTGGAACAATTTTCCTTCTCTGATCTTACAACACGGGTGGTGAAATCTGAAGGAAAGAGTCATTTGCCAATGGTAGAAAGTAGCAAGATTTTGTTCAATATCAAGATTTTCATATAATTTTTGGTAGGAAAAATAGAGAAATTTGCCTCATGCTCTGTCTTCAGCTTTGGCCTTTCTGGAAGTGGGTGTCTCAGCCTGTTAAGTGTAGTGGTAGACGTGGACACTTACGGTCACCCAAATAGAAAATGGATGCATTTAATCTGTTTCTGTCTTCCTAAACTTGACCAAACTACTCATGTTAAAAAATGAAGTTAAGGTGTAACTGTTTGTTTGTCTCAGAGTTTAACTTCCAATTTACAACTGGCCAAATTTGTGGCGTTTCCATGCTTACGGAGGAGTTAGAAAGTCTAGCGTTTAAGGAGTCACTGAAGAAATACTTCAGCCCCGAGAAAGCAGGCAAAATTCAGTAACATTCTATATTGGGTGTTTATCAATGAAAGTTGCGTATTAGTTGCTTATTATAACTTGTTCTTTTCTGCCGTTCTAGCATAGCTTTGTAGGACAGCCTGGGCTTTCAAGATCTTTAGCAGTTGAGCTGTTGGACAAAGTTAATAATCCTGAAAACCACACACACTATGAAGTTGATGATGATGATTTTGAGGTGAGAGCATCTTTTGTTTTGGTAAACCACTGTTTAAATACATTGCTTTGCTTTGGGAATGTAAGATTGCAGCTTGACAGGGGCACTCGCCCACCATTTTTAGAGCTCCATTTTTAGAGTTACCGTGCAGGAGAAGCCAGGAAACACTGCCACAGCGCTTGTCACCCCGATGCTGTGGGTGTCTAGAGGGACGAGCTGTGCGAGGCTAGGACGAAGGCAGCGCACGTTACAGTGTGTGACTGCAACAGCTGTTCTTTCTCCTTGTTGGTTTGGTTGTTGATGAAGATCCAGCAGAAAGCCATGGGACCTTTCTCAGTTTTTCTGTTTATAACCCTTGCAGCCTCACGCCGTTATCCGCCATACGATTCGTTCTACGAACAGGAACATTAGGGCAGAAAGAACAGCATCGGAGATAAACTGTAAGTTCCCGAGGTGCTTTGCCCATTTTGTGGTGTTGGTTTGCTTCTACCCATGGAGGATGTCGGTGTCAATCTTTTGTTGTCTCTTCTGCTGTTGGCACACTTGAGAAACGGAAGAAACAGCACAGACACATGAATTTTTCAATAATATTTTTCCCAAACCAAAATGAAAACTTGCATATTTATCTGCTGTTTCATTCCATCTCGTTGCTGCATCAAAATGTTTATGTGGAACCCTTGCATGACTAGCGTAGCCTTTCAGATCTGGGATTTCTGTCAGACCACGCAGGCTTACTTAAAACAGCAAAACTGGTAATAAACCTGCAAACATAAAGAAATAAGAGCAAGTTGATAATTAGGAGGGCATCTTTTCACATGGGTACATTTGGCGTCGTGCTGTGATGAGAAAATACAGAAAAAAGGTAGCGTTTTGTGTTTATCTGCACATTGTTTCCAATTCAGAAGTGCAACCTTTCCTTGTCCCTGATGAAGTGCTTGCGATTGCAATAGCTGTCCTGACCAGGCTGCATGTCAACAGAATGCATTTTCTTTTCATACAACCTTTTATTTTCTTTTACAAACAGTATTAATACACTACTCAGTTGTATCTAAGTTCAGATTTTGAGGGTAGAAATGGCATTTCTCCAAAGTCGGACAAATGCCTTGTGTAGTGTAAATGCTCTCCACTCCTCTGCATCACATACATCACACTTTTAGGAAGTTTGCTGTTAAAAAACCTCTTGCTTCTCTTTCACATGCATTAAAAGCAACGTGTGGTTACGTCCTTATGTTTTAGTGTACTTTCATATGACTTGGTATTTATTTTTGGTCTGTTTCTCTGTTGTGTGTTTCACATTTGCAAATTCAAGCATTTATACAGTAACATTGATATTTAAGTGATAGTCATATTCTATAGGTAACTTAAGTGTTGTATTCATAATATTTAAATCTGTTACAACATGCATTTCACTGTAATAAGCATTGAAAGGGCACTAGTATGAAGTTCTGTGTATTACATTTGAAAATTTAATGTTTTGTAGTTGATAAGCTGCAGTTTGAGCCCCCTCTAAGGAAAGAAACAGAAGCTCGGGATGAAATGGTAAGGACAAGTTTGTTTTTTCCTTCGTTTATTAAAATCATAGTGTCTTTATTGTTTTGTGGTTCAACTCGAAGTAGTATGTCTCTGAAATATAAAGTCACGAGAAGTCTGCTCTCGGTCCCCCAGGCAATTGCCACATTTTTGAAAAAATGAATTGCCCCCCATGCTTTGTGCAGAGAGTCATGCTCAGATGAAAAAAAACAACATGTGCCAATTAATTTGATAATGTGAAGAGGCCGTTCTGCATTTGGGTCCCCGATCTTCCCATCATCGGGGTTTGTTTGCTGCTTGTTCCTTGGAAGGCCGCCAGCTCGCATGCAGCCGGTTTTGCCCCCCTGTGAGCTGCTGCTGTTTGTTCCAGCCCTCAGCAGTTTACTGCAGATCAGCTAATTAACGTTCTTTGGGATTAGTATGTGCCTGTGTACACAAGGGCTCCATTTTTTAATAAGTGTTGTGAATAGCAACAGCTGCCATTAATTTGGATTTGGAGACGTTAGTGCTCAGCGCTGCAGAAAAATCCCGTTCCTGTTTTTTACAGCGGTACTCCAGTTCACCAGGTAGGTGCGCATTCATCTTTTTTGGAATGTGACTGATCAGATCTGTACATGTTTTTACCGGTGAGGTGCCCCCAGTGCCGCGTCTAGTGACAGGAACGCGCCCAGCCTCTGCTGATGGCACCTCGGATGAGTTTGGAGGTGGCTGGAAGAATGTATTGGAAGTGCTCGGAGTGGGAAATACGAGTTTTCACCAGAAATTCTTGCTTTCGTGTTACTTATTGCCACTTGATACTGGCATTGTACCATTTCCAGGTGCTGCTTTTATGTCTGGGGCTAAAAAGAAGAAGATAGCTTTTCAATAGTTGCTTTATAATCAGATCATAAAACATTATTTCACTTTGGAATTTCATTTTACTGCTTATGGGTTGTTCTGCAGGGCTTGGGAATCTCCCAGGCCTCTTCACGTGCTGTAGATAAGGTACTCCAGTTTGAGAGCAGGGAAAAAAATGAAAATTTCTGCATCTTCAGGTTGTGGCAGCTGGCACTGACTTTGCTTCGCATTGGAATCCTTTTGTTGATGGCGGAAGCAGCAAGTAAGTACAGAGTTTAAAAATTTCTTTTATCTCTGTGACTTAGTATGAAAGTACACGGAAAGAGAAACTGAACTCTGGTGGGAAATCAAACCATAAGCCCTAATCCACGTTAATATCCATAAACTTAAAGGGATATTTTACCCAGTATGCAGTCCTCCTTCTGCAGTTGGTTGATCATTCCTTTGGGGAATGGGGTTTAATCTCGTTTTAACCCCCAACAGTAGTTTGGTTGAAATTTGGTGTAGCTCCCCCGTCGTAGGTGGGAAGTGAAGGGTAAATGTATGGCCAACACACTGAAATAACACAGCCGAAGCCAATATTCTGAAGCAAAGCTAGTAGCCTTGCAAGGGCTGCCGTCAGGATCCTGCACCGGCCTTGCGCTTCTCTTCCGAGCCGTGGCTGTGGTTGTGACATCCTGTGGCAAAGCACATTCACAGCCCTGAAGTCGGGTCCCTGCAAGAAAAGGAAGGAGAAACTCCCTCTGAAGATTGAGCTTCTCTGAGTTCAGTACGACGGCACGAGTGCTTCTGCTGTGGGTTGTCGGATCAGTGTAATCCGCAATATGGTCACGTAGTGCTCTGCGGTGAAATGTTTTAGGTAGAGATATGCTACAACTGATTTCCACTGGGATAAAGCAGGCCTGAAGTAAGGGAGCACAACTCTGTCCAAGTTAGGACTGAATTTAATAGGTATGCGGCTTCCTTTTGCTGCAGACTACTGCATTCTGCCTTTAAAGGCAATCTTTGAATTTGCAGTGAAGAATATGGAAATTCAGTACTACTGACTGGTGCACATACATAGGGAAGGATGGTATTTCGGTTGAAATAATTGCTCAGCCAAAAGAGCCTGTTGCCCATCTTTATTTGGAACCGAGTAGCAGACAATGAATTTTTTTGGCTTTTTTGCAGATAAAGTCTTGCATAAGCCGTCAGCTGACTTTACAGCCCCCTGGAAAGCTGGCCAGGTCACGGAGATTGCCAGTGTTGGGTCTTTTTCCGTTCAACCTGGTTTTTCCCTTCTCACTCTCATTGTAGTAAAAGTTTGGGGTGGCTTTTTAGGCCTTGCCCTCTCCCTGCCCAGTAATGACAGCGACTGCTTTCCTTCCTCTCTGCGTTTGTTTGGGTGACCTTGATGAGCTGCAGATTGAAAGCCTTTCTCCTGAGTGCTGGCTTTTCTGCAGACAGCTGGAATCCACCGGGTCGAGGAGCGCGGAGGGAGGGAGGGAAGCTCCTCCCGGCAAAGTGACTTACTCATTTTTCTTTCTGTAGCGTTATTAAGATTGTCTGTACCAGCCTGTATTGAAAGCAGAATGAATGTAGCCGTAGCAAACGTAGCTAGGGCTGTAAATCGGTAAATAGATACTGAAAGGAGGACAGGCATAAAGTTTCTCGATGGTGAATCCGTGGATATTTGGAAACCACATCCAGTTTGAAAAGATAAACAGGAAATGCATAGCTCCTCTGTCCCAGGAATTCTGAGGGGGGATGCCAGGGATGTAGAGAGAGGATGTGTGCTGGGGGGGGGGCGGTCCTTGCTTTTCATGCCCTTTGGCTTTTATCAGAGTGAATGGTGATTGATGTCTCCAACTCGAGAATTGCTTGGCTGGAAAAGGGAATACCAGAATGTGTACCTGATGATTGAACTTATTTCTTGGTTTTCCTCATGCTTATTGTAGCATTTTAAAATTACTTTTTTTACACATTTTCTTTATTATGGAAGTCGGTTTTTTGTTGATGGTTGGACGACTTCTCTTTTAAATTTTTGAATGTTTCCTGTTGGCAACTGTCTGCCACTTTTCCTTCAGAAGTAACTTGCAGGGAAATTTTATAGTAATCTGAATTTGGCCATATAATTAGTTCTCATATAATATACTTTTGTTTTCCCGTTTGTTACCCCTGTGGTCATTCCTCCGCGGGTGACATGGTGTGTTGTGGGTGGTGGAAGGGTGTGTGAGTTGGTGGGGTACGGGGGTGTCTGCTCTGCGCCGGGCTGCTGCAGCCTGCAGAAGCCTGTCCCTGATTGAACACGGAGTCAGCCGGCTTCTGAGCGTACTAAGGAATGCATTTTAATGGGGTTAGATTTGTGGGTTAGATTTTTTTTATTTATTTCATGCAGTTTGATTTCTTACTTTTTTGAGACAGAGCTTGAAAATTGCCATTTTGCAAAATTTCATCAGTTTTTGTTTGTTGCAAGGTGATGTTTTCAGTACCGCTTTGATCTTCTAGTCACAATTTCTTTTTTGACCTTGGGGTAGCTTTGAAACAAAAATTCCCACTGTGATGGGAAACAGTCTGTATCTTTAGCGTATAACACTAAAGGAGGAAACTTCCCTTTGTAAAGGCTTTTCTCCATTTGTCTCCCAGTAACTTCCTCTATTCTCATCTTCCCTCCTCCCTCCCCCCTCCTTTTATGTTGTAATATTAGGCATTTCAACAATATTTAAAATACCAGGTAGGGAAATGAAGGATGAGTTGATGGAATCTGGTATGGAAGAGAGCTTCAGTGATTACTGGGGGGTGAGGGGAAGGAAAGGACTGTACTAAATGAAAAAGGGCTTAATGCAGTGAATAAGAGAGAAGTGCTTTGTTTTGAAAAGGGTTGGGAGATGCTTGTTATGACACTAAGTGACGTCACCGATTGGTTTAGTTTGCACGTGTCGACCTTAGAGCAGAGCGCTTAATTTTATAAACATTTCACCTAGGGGACTGCTTACAAAATTTGGCGATGGGAGTGAAGATGTTGAAGAGTGAGTGAACCTCCTTCATGTACAGTTGCCTTTACTCCGTGCGGCTCTCGCTCAAGCAAGCAGTGTTCTGGCAAAACCTCTTCCCTTAAAATGCTGCAGGCAGCTTTGCCACTCATAAATAAGTGAGGGCTGGTTGCACTCAAAGGTCTAACGCACGCTTGACTCTTTGTGTGATGGTCAGGAGAATGTCTGCAAAGCAATGCTTTCTTCCCTTGCTCTCCTTCCTGAGGTTATCTCAGAGCCCATATGGAAGTGCCTAATACTTTAAAGCAGATTTTGTGTTGATTAATCCATCGATCACGAGCCAGGCCCAGTGCAGATATTCCTGCAGAGCTCTGGTGGAGTATGTGCAGCTCCTCCGGGGCCCAAACGTTGGTCTGAGCCAGAGTGAAAGCCGCAAACGGCACCGAAGGGCAGTGGAACCTCTTTGTTGGCTGGCTCAAAGTTCAGCTGCAGGTGGGGTGGCTGTGAAAAATGACGGGAGGACATTGCTCTGTGACACGATCTGCTGGCTGATCCAGAAACGCAGCATTTTCACTGTCGGGAAGAATTTTCTCAAAAAAACAAGCGCAAAAGTAAAATTCAAGCAGTGGAAGGGGCACCTTCAGAGAACTAGTCCCTGAGCATATATTTATATACTAATTTCAAACACCCTTCACCACAGAATGCTCTGTAGCATTGGCATTTATGAAAGAACATGAGTTTATCAAAAAACCAACACTTCTAACAAGATTAACGTGCTTTTTTCCCCACTCTTGAACTTCTAGTTTAACCCTGTTTGTGCAAAGCTATGATCTGTCTTTTCTATGCATCTAGCTTGTCTTATTTATGGTCTGTGTTCTCGAGTAATTCTGTTCGTGCTGTTGGTTTCACTAAGACGACTGCTGTGCTTTTTCATTGCAGATCAACACTAAAGCGAGCAGGGCCACCTCCGCTGCCTCCGAAGGTAAGAGATGGTGGTTTTCAAGAGCTTTAGGTGGCAAACCCCACTTGGGCAGCCTCTGCAGCGCTTCTGCCTGATGCTCTCGGCAGGTTATAAATCCTGTTAAATACCATTTGCTAGCAGATTTCACGCGGCTTCATATTTTATGCTGACTTGCAGTCTGTCCGGTCTCAGCCTCTGGGGACTCCTGGCCTTGTACAAAGTGACTTGTAGGTATTTTCCTTCTAAAGAGAGTGTGCTGTGTGGGATGCCCTCTTCAGCATTCTGCCTGCTGCTGTGGTTTTTCCATCAGAGGGGGAATAACCATTAGATTATTTCGCTGTCAAACGTCTTTTTTCAATGGCTGATACGTTGGGGTTTTTTTACATAGAAGCAGTCTGACTTGAATTAAACTTGTCAAAAATTGCCATTGCCCAGGTAACCTTCACCTCTTTGGTTTGTTGCAGCCAAGAATAAACAGTTGTCCTGAGGAAAACCTGCCAGATGATGAGAAATGTCAGACAATAAAACACTTCCCAGACTCGCAGAACAGAGCCCCACCAGCTCACAGGAGACAAAGCATCCCTGTTTGCGGGCCTCAGGCTGATTCTTCCCCTGTTGGCATGACCAGCAGCATCAGTAGCCCTGGATTGCTCACAGCCAGATACAGCGACTTAGGTAAATACATTACCTTTCCCAAAGATGAATTCCATCCTGTAAAAGGACATCAGCTATAGAGTCAGCTGTTTTCAGCTATCTTTTTAATATGTGCTGATCATAAGGTGCGGCTTTTCTGTCTATGTGTGGGCTGGCTCTTATTAGAGCTGTGACCCATGGTGGTTCCCAAAACAAGGACACTTGGCCAGTCAATACCATTCCTCCGGGAATAGCAATGAATGTGTGGGGAGGATCATCTGCGAGTACCTTGCCACAGCTTTTTTCTTGGTTGTGTTTGGCCCAGGGACTGTTTGGATAATGGAAAGCCTTTATTAAAATTGTATGGCTTAGCAGGCAGAAGAGTGGCCAGCTGTCCTTGGAAGGGTTCACCTACCTGAGATGTGTATATGGAGGTTTCAGAGCTCACTTCTCCAGTCCTGCTGGGTGCAGGGGAGAAGGGAGACCAGGACAGTAAAATATTTTCTATTTCACTGCATCAGAGTGAGCTACAAAATGTGTCTGGACTTCTTTTCAGGAAATGGGGATGGCATGCCGAAGCTCATTGAAGAAAATGCAGAAGGGTGTGGACAAATCCCTCAACTGCCACGTAAAAAAGAGAAAAGAGATTTTCCTGTAAGTATTGTGACTCCCAGTCTGATTTCACTGTCATGTTAACTAGCTAGTTTTATATCAGTGCGTGGGAGGCATTTTATGATCTTTCTTTCTTCCCACAGAAGCCAGCAATCAATGGTTTACCACCAACGCCAAAGGTGCTGGTAAGAAACCTCATTTGCAGTAGGAGTTTTTGGAAGCCTGCTGTCATGATGTGTCTCTAATGTCTAAACGTTTATGCTAGAATAAGCCACCAGCTTATCTGGGGCGATTTTTTCCATCTCTTAGGCAGTTACTCTACCGTGTATTGAATCCACAGTATTTGTTTCCTTGCCTTAAAAACTTCCTTTCAGCATTCAGTCTGGATGGGAAGGCTTGGAGACTTCACTGTCTGTGAGTTGTGATCTCCAGTGATGGTCCCTGCTTGGGTAACGAGAAAGGGGGAGAGGGGGTAGCGATGTGAGAGAGTGTTAGTACTTCAACATTTCTGCTTGTTTTGCCTTCATGTGCCATTTGTGTAAACGCAGTACTGTTCTTACCCAGTAGGAACTTAAAATTGTTCATATCATTCTGATCCCTCTTCGTGTTTCTTAATGTATACGAAGTCTAGGAAAAGGTTTGGAAGGCTGCATTGTAGCTTTTGGGGAAGATAAAAATGTTTTACCTCACGGCATATCAGAGTAAGTTTGTGTCTGAAAAAAAGAGAGCAGTGGTGTGTACAGGTGTGTGCTAAGCGGCCAAGTGCCAGAAGATAAACATTTTATCCTGTAAACTTGTTTCAGGTTTCAGTTTTGGTGTTTTTCAGATGGGAGCGTGTTTTTCCAAAGTCTTTGACGGTTGTCCTTTGAAGATTAATTGCGCAACGTCGTGGATACATCCAGATACTAAAGGTAAAGTTACTTTAGGTTTGTATTTTAAACCTGCCTGTTCCCAAAGTAGCAGTGAGCTTGTGAAATAATCAATTTCTCTTACATTTTTAGATCAGTACATTATCTTTGGCACCGAAGAAGGTATCTATACTTTGAATTTGAATGAACTTCATGAAGCAACGATGGAACAGGTGATTTTTGGTGTATTGAACACAGAATAGATTTGGGGATATCATAAAACGAGAAAGTTCGATATTCGATGGGGTAGGTGGGATACCAGGCTTTGGGGCATAAACTGATTCACATCAAAGGCAGCAATGGAAGTCCGAAAAGGAATAGTTCCCCCACCTACCTGAATTTTTTGTTGCTGCTTATGTAACACTGCTTTCAGAGGAGTTCTCTACTAAAATATCTTTCTTCTTGGAGACAGCAGATTACCTGCCCTTTCTCTCTCCGTTTTATCTCCACTAGATGGCATATTGCTTCTCCACTGGATGCTACCAAAGCCCTCAGCCATTTAACTTAACTGGCGTTTTTACCACCAATGAATATGCATTTGCTTCTCTTTTCTTGGCTCTGTAACCCTTTCCAAAGCCACTTGATGCAATCGTGGTATTGTTACATTTGCTTTTTCAAGAGTTAGGAGTAGCAGAGTGCTGTTGGAAGGGAAGTGTTGGCAGATGCTGACAATGAGATTTATGCCTGTAGGTTTCTAAAGCAGTTCATAAAGGCACTTCAGGCATCTAAAGAGCGTTAAATTCAGTCAAGACACAGCACAGGTCAGAAAGCAGAGGTGGCAGGTTGGTGTATCTATGAGTAATAGCGAGAGAAAGGTGATTTCACAGAAAGGGCATTGCACAGAGATCTGTACTTAAGAGGAGTAAGTCCTGTGTTTCTGTAAGCATCATGCTAGAGGACAAAACTCAAGTAGGGCAAAAGAAAAAGGGAAGCGGTTCAGCAAGTCATGGAGGGGGTAGTTTGGCATGGACAAAAGCGAGAGAAGATTATAAAGGCCTTGATGGGGTGAGAATTGTGAATTTGAACTCAATACAGTGAGAAGATCCTTTCAAGTTAAGAGAGCTGAGGGTGCACTGGAATGCAGTAAGAGAGAGCTGACTATGAAGCTGTTTATCTTTTTGTAGCCTCAGCAGACATGGGGAGCAAATACTTACTTTTCTAATAAATTTCTAAAAATTGCGGTGGTGGCTGTTGGAGATCCCTCGGCCTTCTTACCTCAATTTTCTCTTCATTAGTCAAAGCAATCTCTTTCCTTGTACATTTTCCTAAATTGTTTCATGTACCAGTCTTCTCTAGACTCCTCCTTACGCTTTTTTGTATCCTATTGGAAGGTCAGACACGCCAGTGGTAGGTAGAGAGAACATTCAGTGCACCCCAGAGTGAAAGTTTCCTTTTCTGTGAGAGCATTCTCAATTGGCAGAAGCCAGATGTGATCCAATTCAAACCCTACAGGGTTTACCACAGTGCTTCTGCCTCACCACTTATTTATTTATTTTTATTCATTTCATGATTTCTCCCCACCAAATGCATGTTTTTAACTTGTTTCTCCAACTTGTAATTCTCATTGCATCTTCCAAAGTGCTTAGTGTCTCTCCAAGGTTAGTATCTCCCAATTTCGGAAGTATGCTTTTATTCCATTGTTAATTTTTCAGTGAAAATACTAAATAGAACCAGACCCAGAGAAGATGCTATTTACCTACAGGCTGCTTTTTCCTCCTATTAAATAGAAATTGCTGATAGATACTCTGTTTTTATGTCCAACCAGTTGTATGGTTTCTTTCTGCAATTTCTTCTACCCCATACTTTCTTATTTTGCACGTGTAAGTGGCACGCAGGACAAGGTCCGTCACGTATGTTTCACATCTTGCTGGTTCTCCGCACCCAGCAGGGCAGTTATTCTGTTAAAGAAGGAAATTCAGATGTTCAAATGCAGCCTGTTCTGCACAGGTCTGCACTAGCTGCTCTTGTTATCTCTTGGTAATTAAAAAGTATGTGGCTTGTTCCTGTGCCGCTCTGGATATCTAGTCAGTCAGACTGTTTTGCAATTCTTACCATCCTTTTTATTTGGCACAGATACTGTGTTTGTCCTTCTTGAGCTCCCTGTTCAGCCTCCATCAGTTCTTGAAGATAATAATTTCTGAGACCTTGGGGTTTAAGCCAGTTCTTCAGTACAGTAAAGTAAACTTTATTGGGACCTGCTGACATGAGTATGTCTGGTTGAAATAGTGTGTAACGTGTTCTTTTTCTGCTTGTGGCACAAGTTTCTGCGCCAGTGCTGTTAACTGTACTATACCCCTTCTCTTCTGGTGGGGCCATTAAGTGAAGCTACTTAGAGCCAAATTAAAAAGAAACAGTGGGGCTTTTTGCTATGGGGAGCTGCAAATGCCAGGAGTCAGCTGGACAAATTTATGGAGGATAAATCCGTTGAAGCTCACTAAACGCATAAAGCCCCTATCTGATTCAGCAGGTTTCTGAGCTGAAGAACTTGGTGCCTGGCAGAGTATTAGGTGCAGGATTATATACATTTTTTTCCATGTTTTCATCGCTTTTAGGAGAAATTACATCACTTCATGGTGACTGCTGGCAATAGGTAATGTTGCTGGACATTTGCAGGAACGAGTACAATCATTCTTTTGTAGAGCCTTGGTTCAAGCGTCTTCCGCTGTGTTTTGCAACAACCTCCCTCAGCAGACCAGTCTGCTGTTGTCTTTTTTTTTAATAGTCTTCTTTAGAAACAGCTTAATCCTTATTTGAATTTTTTTCTGGAGGGAGGACCTTACCTGTGAATACTGTTCAATAAATTTAGACTTGTCTTTTTTCTTTTGTTTTTAACAAAATCCCTGTCCTTACTCTGTTGTCCTTATCCTTTCCTTTGTCGAGACTCCTGAATGCTGTCATTTGCCATCGCGTTTATCGAAAGTCCCTTCAGGTTATCAAGAGGTTCTTCTTAACTTTAAAATCTTCTCAAATCTTAAACTAGCTGCCCCATGGGTAACTTTTTCCCCTCTGAAATAAGTCCCAATGCCTTCCATGAACTTTCTGTCTACAAAGCAGCACACTCACACAAATAGCCAGGCAGGTAAGACCCACAAAATACAGGATTTTGTGGTGATTCCAGTTGCTCAGAAAATACTAACATGTTTTTTCCCCTCTCTTCTGACTTTTGTGAGGTTTAGTAGGTTTCTGTAGTGATGTTATCTTTCTTTGTCTGTTATTCCCAAGCAAACTATATCTTGGTATGTATGGTATTCCAGTCCTTCCCAATGTCCCAATTTGGCTCTGTGCTGCTAATTAAAAAATACAGAAAATTTGAATTTTCAAAGTTTCAGGGGTAGAAGAGGGAAAGGAATGAAAGCTACTTCAGACAGAGAAGAGGGCTAAACGAGGGTCCAAAGGATGAATTAAAGGAGAAACTCTGGTTGCAGCTGGACTTTCTCCAGTGTCAATCCCTGCAGGAATGGTGGTGGAGGTGGAGCAGGCAGAGAAAACCACAGTTGGAAATTCCTGTATGTTTCTATTAATGGAAATATTTTCTTTCTTCAGTTATTTCCCCGAAAGTGCACCTGGCTGTATGTTATCAATAACACCTTAATGTCCTTGTCAGGTACGTATAGATGGAGGGAAAATTAATACAATTATAAATAAAGAGAAACATTTTAGGTTATAATACAGTACATGTATTTTGATTGTACTGAAGTAGAAAACTGTGCATTGTTTCTTGTGTTTGCGTAGGAAGCTTTGCTCCAAGAGTGCTTTAATGTGAAAGACTTCCAGAGATAAAACTGGAGTAGTAGAGCCACTTGTCTGCAGTGTCCCACCATATTATTTCTTATTTTTTTATTTTTGGTTAGTTTGGTAAAGCTCGGCACTTGGTATCTGTCAAGCAAGTTGCCTCTGCCGAAGCTGCAATTTGACCACAGGTGCCCAGAGAATGTAAAGAGTGTTTGTCCTCTTCGTTGGTCCCTCAGCAAGGGGAGTCAGAATAAGGATGGCTTTCATGTGTCAGAACAAAATTAGGAGGATTAACATAGGTGCATTATCAAAACGCAGCTGCAGTGGTTGATCACTCTCAGTGTATTGTAGGCTGGCAGCATTTTTGGTGTGAACCACGTTCAGAAAATAAACCTGCCCTTAAACAAAAGCAATTTCAATTTGAAGGAGAATGAGGTGGCTGTGAAATACTACTAACCCACCAGATTAATCCTTGGAAAAAAAAAATAAATCTTTTTTCATCAAATTGTCCTGGAATAGGACATTCTAGACAGGAAGCAGCAGCACTGTGGCATGCAGACTAACTGTGGGACTGTGCCTTTAAACTTGGGGGTTTGGGTAACACCACTTCTGTTGATTTATAGATAAAGAAAATGTCCTGCTGTCGTTAATTGTTGTATAATTACAGCCTTCTAAAAACGTTTACATAAAACTAACTTTCAGAGCTGCTTTAGTGTTGTTGAAATGAACTTTGAGTAGAATGCCATGGCTTCTCTATATGCATTATTATTATTGTTGTCTTGTTTTATTTCTCTTCGTAACTGGACTTGAACTACCTGATGCACGTGCTCCGTTTCTCTAGAAGGTAATTTTCCATACGTACGTTTTTCTAAAACGTGCAGTTCTCTGCCGGAGGCACAGGTGCGATGTCAATTCTGCTTTTTTTCTCTTACAGGGAAAACATTCCAGCTCTACTCCCATAATTTAATAGCTTTGTTTGAACAAGCCAAAAAAACAGGATTAGCCGCTCATATTCAAACCCATAGGTTTCCTGACAAAATATTACCAAGGTACAAATCTTTCACTTATAGACAGTTATTAACAAGTGAAAATTCCCATAAATACTGTTTGTGCTGTTGAATTGGTGGCACGAAGGGCCTTCAGCATCTCTTGTTGATGTCTCTTTTTTTATAATTGTTTTTCCAGGAAGTTTGCCTTAACGACAAAGATCCCTGATACAAAAGGATGCCACAAATGCTGTATAGGTGAGTTCAGCTTTGCAGTTTTTTTCCTGGCCTTTGTCGTTGGGCATGGCATGTCATAAACTCATTTCTTTTTAATAAACTTGTAGTTACTTCATTGATCAGAAATCAGGATGACCACATTATTTCTTACTGCTGTGCCTAACTGGTGCATAGCTTTCTTTTAATTAATGTGGGGGTCTTTGTGCTGCTCAGTGGAAAAGCGTTTTTTGTATCAGCTCTTAATCTGGAAATAGTGCTGTCTAGAGCCTGGTCCGCAGGGAAACCCTGGAGAATGCCAGTAGCACCCAGCTGGCGGGTGTTGCATTCTCCCTTTGAGAGCTGCCGATGCCAAGACTGAAGCTCTCGGTGAATAAATGGATATTGGGAATCTCTGGCTTCAGGCCACTCACACCAACTAGTTCCTGTGACGCTTGTTTCGGAATCCCAGACTTCTTATACGTGCACAAATACGCTCTCTGCTTGGTCACTTCGGCTCAAGCTTTGACCTAGACCCAACGTTTAGTGAGGCTAACTTGAAAAGAAGATTTTCCACAAAGAAAAGGCTGGACATGAATAAAAATTATGTCAGCCTGGGGAGGAGCGAAGCCATCACTCAGGTTCTAAGTGCACGCAAAAGAGTTGAAGCTTGTGAAGTTACAGATTTGTCTTTGGCTTCACTGACTTTCAAAAAGGCTTGGGCTTTCTACGGAATATACGTCCTTTTGAAAACTGGTCCTAGTGCTGCGTGAAATTATACCTTTACTCTTTTAAAAAAGCAGAGTGTAAAGTACCTAGTTTAAACTTGGATATCCTCTTTAGCTCATAGAAAGTGTCTACAGTGAACGTACTTGCAATGATTCCTGAAGTCAGGCTGGCCTTGTATCCAAATGACCTTAAAAAAAACCCCCAAAACCCAAACCCCAAACCCTTCATCCTGTCGTTGCATGAGCTGTCAAAGCTCACAAGAAGTTATGGGCCATCTTGACTGCTTGGAAATTGTTTTTTATTCAAATCACAACTTGACCTGGACCTTTCACTCCCCCTCCCATGGGGCCCCAGGAGGAAAGTGTTACAGCTTTTCTGCCTACTCAGCTTGTGGCCTCTTTGCTGGGACTCAAAGAATGCCAGTGGTCATTAATTATAAGTATAATTGAATTTTTCTGGAACGTAGCAGACTATTAATCACTGTGGATATTTAAGTGGCAAGCAAGAAGGCAATTATCAGTGTGAAACTCATACTGTTTCTTAAATTATTTGTAAAGATAGCTGCAGAAATAATTTTTTTTCAATTATGCATAGAATGTCCTGAACTCAAAACGGGATTTTTTTTTTTCTGATTTTGTTTGTTTATTTTATATAGTACGAAATCCATACACAGGACATAAATACTTGTGTGGTGCATTGCAGTCTGGAATTGTTCTACTACAGTGGTATGAGCCAATGCAGAAATTCATGTTAATAAAGGTAAGTATTTCATTTTAGTTTAGAATGTTTAAACTTAATCATCGTAGAGTTGTTGAAATAACCTTTCCAGAATTTGTAATGGAAAGTACACCCCAGTCTGCTCACATTTGTGGGTTCGGAGCACTTGAAGATCTGGGTTGACGCATTTTGACTAAGAAAATCTTGTGACTGAAGTCAGCCAAGCGTTGGATCCAGCCCAGTTCTAGCAGTAACGGACTAGCGTATACCTCTGCGCAACGTAATGTTCCTCACAGCTCATGCTGTCCTAAAGAAACACTCTTGGTAGCAGTGAAAAATTCTCCTATCCCTTTTATACTTTGTGCGTGTTATTTTAGTATTCTTAGCTCCAAGGTAAAAGGGAACTTTACAAATGCCTCGTTGTGTTTTTTCCAGCACTTTGATTTTCCTTTGCCAAGCCCTTTGAATGTGTTTGAAATGCTAGTGATACCAGAGCAGGAGTACCCCATGGTCTGTGTGGCTATCAGCAAGGGTACGGAACCAAATCAGGTAGTTCAGTTTGAGACAATCAACTTGAACTCTGCTTCTTCGTGGTTTACAGAAATTGGTGCAGGTAAGACTGTTGCTCCTTCTTGGTTTTATTGTCCGGTGACTGTTGGATAGCCCTTCCCCGGAAGTCATTTGGAAACCCTCAGGCTTCGCAAAATGATGCAGCTTCTCTACCTAAAGCACGTGGAAGCTGATCCCAGGTTCTTCTTGTGATGACCTGCCAACTTCAGTATAAATTATCTCTCTTGAAAGACTTCATTTTTTAGACACATCTTTTATTTTATAAATTTCCTTAAGTAATAATGCAGACCCTGCTCATTGGGTTCTCATTTGTGGTTGCATACTTTTTCCTGGGGTCAGTCTTACTGCTCTTTCCCCTTCTTTCCTGTGTAAAGACTCACATAAACGCGTTCCTGTCTGTCCTGCAGCCCCTGGGAGAGGCTTGTCATCTTCAGCTGGCTATTAATAAGTAGAAGATTTTGGTTTATCTTCAAAAGCTACTTGATATCTTGCAGATGCTTTTCTCTGCTGGCTTTGTTGGATCTACTTTTTAAAATTTAAATACTGCTTTTTAGCAGCTGCAGCAAGAACTTCATTAATAAAAACCTAGGAAAAAACCTATTAAATCTAGTTTAATATCAGCACAATAATCTTTCCAGATGTGGATTTATGGGAAAAGAACATTTTTTAGGAGCGAAGGTTCCCTTGATGATACCCTTTGTTCGTTATCGTGCCTCTTTGTGAAGGAAGCTGACTTGCTGTGCTGAACTGCAACTTAAAATGTGTTTTATGCCAGTAAAGGGTAGTGTTTTCATATTAAATATGTACTTTGAACTGATGGGTTCTTCCTTAGGCCCTGTACTCCTCCCAGAACATTCTGGGGTCATATAGCCTTAAGAAATTTTGAGAGTAACAACTACTGTGGATTGGAAAAGGCTGTGGCAATTAGTGAGCGGTTGAGGGGAGGCTGAGATCAGTCGTATGAGGTGATATAAAATAATTTCTTTTCTTTTCCACAAGGCAATCAGCAGTTAGATGCCATTCACGTAACGCAGCTGGAAAGAGACACTGTCCTAGTCTGCCTGGACAGTAAGTAGCACATCTCTACTGAGCAGCTTACTACACCTTGTGCAAAACTTCTTTTGCCAGAGTTGTCTATTTTGACTGTACCACAAGTTAATTTTACTAATTTGTGTTGTAGCATTTCTTAACAGACACAGTTCAGATAAGTGGGGGTTTTTCCCACTTTCCCTCTTCATGCATGTATCGTTCTTGTCTCTTTTCAAAAGGAAATGTAATGTAGCATCACAGACCAGAATTCAAATATGTGCCCATCAGAAATTTTCAAAGTTTACTGTGAAAAAGTGACATTTGCCTGTTGCATATGCTAGCAGGACAAATAGCTAACGCTCCATCATACACAGCAATTATAACCAGAACTCATGCATCAGAGGTTAGGACCTCAATGGAAACTTTGCGGTGACTTAGACTGCCTAAATTTCCAACCTTTATGTTGAATTCACATTTCTGCGCTGTTTCTTATTTACAGGAAGGCTGTCATATAGTCTAAAAACATATGAAGTGTACAAGAAGGTTTTCTGTATTTATTTAGAGAGAAGGATGCCCTTGGACTCATTTTAGGCAACTACTGTAGATGTTCGGTTTGGGGGTTTCTTTGTGCCTGAAAGATGAAATTAGTATTTCATACTTGAAGCCATCAGTAATCCTTTTCAGCAGCGGGCTGTAATACTTGTTTCTCTGTTTTTCTTGAGAATTTGTGAAAATAGTGAATTTACAAGGGAAATTGAAGTCAAGCAAGAAACTGGCCTCTGAGCTGAGCTTTGATTTCTGCATTGAGTCAGTGGGTAAGTGATTTGCTTCTCTGTTGTTTCTTAAGAACTTCGAGGGATGAGTGTTGAAGGGGTTTTAATAATCTAGACTGTCTAGTGCCTCCAGTGGGGCCCAACACTAAAAATTGCATGTGTCAGGATATCGTGAGCTGTTGTCTTGTCTCCACTGACACGCTGACAAAAATAAGGCAGTTGCCAGATAGCGTGTCCAATCTGCACATATTTCTATCTGGTGCCATTTCTGTTTTGTAAGTAAAATGTATCATGATTTAGTTGAAAAAAAAGGCTGACTAATTTCTGGTCATTTCCATAGCACTGAAAAAAACTTTTGGGGAGGAAGAAATGGTTTAGTAATACATAAATTTGTGTTAGTCTTCTAATAGCTAAGACTTTAAATAAAGTGATAGCACATCCATTTTTTAACAGTCAGGTTAATAGTATTGGTATCTAATTCTTAGAGGACAGGCTGCTGTCTTTAGACTACCGGAGGACAGCAGCCTTGTTTCTAAAACTTGAATTGTAATTGTCAAACAACTATTTCTGCTGTAAGAAGCTTTCCGAAGCATCTAGTTAACGTAAGTTTAATAATTTGTGTCTCAGAAACTGAACTTCTTTCTGGAATCAAAATCAGTAAAGACGCAACTTGCTTTTGTTAGCAGTTCTGTACAACTTGCGTTTCAGGGTTCTTCAGGCATTTTCCCTTTAGAAGAAGATTCTCGACATAGGTATTTGGTATTTAACAGCAGCTGGTAAAGCAGTGCACGTTCTTTTATACGGCGTCTCTATTTAGCTATGTCAGACCCGTCCTGAAGGAAGATATTTTTAATCAAGCCTGTGATTCTTCCCTAAATTCTGACACGTTCTAATTAACTCCTGTACTCGTATCATACAACATCTCCTGCTGATGCAGGCGTGAATGACTCGACCGCTGCCTTTTCCTTGAACTCTGAAGGAATTTGTAGACAGAAGTATTTATCCTGAAGTCTTGCACTTACCAGCTGACGTTGAATAACGTGAGCAGCTCTTTACACTCCAAGTGGTCTGCTGGGAATTCAGGGTATTAAACAACTCTCTTCTGTGACTGCAGGGTGGAGTGGGGAGCAGCAGGTGAAGATTAGTTGAAGGCTGTTGTGACAAACATTGCTCCTAGGATTCTGTGGAATGCCTTTGTTCTGTGTATTTAGGACATGGCTAATACTGAGCAGATACAAAATGTGACTCAAAGGGGCAATAAAGGAAAACAAGTAGGATTTGGGAAAATAAAACACAGTGTAAAATGTGTTTCTGTGACGCTGCTTAAAGAACACCAGGCTCTTCATCCAATACTTTCAGCAGTCTGGTATTTAAATCAGGCAGAGCTGGTAGCTTCCTGTGTTCTCTCTTTGGCCCTGAATGGAAGACTCCTCCCATTTTTCATGCTTCAATCTGTTTTGAAGTAAATACAATAACTCAAATGATCTGTAATTTCCAGCAACCCACAGTGCTTTGGTTGGCAGCATGTTTATACACTTCCTGGTGGTTTCTCCAGAATCATTATGAAAACAAATAATGTCTGAGTGCTATGTTTTGAATCGCACTTTAAAAAGTAATGTGCGTCTCGGGTCCAAATAGTCATTTCAGTCCAGTTTTTCTACGGTGATTTTGGAGTTTGGTTCTTCTACCAGGAGTCCAAGTCTCACCACGTACTTTCTCCACACTCTTCCCACCATTGGTGCCGGTGAGAAACCCAGGTTTCTCTGGTTTAGGTGAGTCATGCTGGGGTCTGATTTTGTGTTTCTCCTTGGCAGTGTGCCTTCAAGACAGCGTGCTGGCCTTCTGGAAACACGGCATGCAGGGCAAAAGCTTTAAGTCAGATGAAGTGAGTAATCTCCCAGTCTCTACGGGTTTCATTTCATCCTGTTCCTTATTTACCGCTTGATCCTTCGGCCCTTCTAGCTGCTTCCCTAGTTGATAATGCTCGTGCTCCACGTTGCCATTGCTTCGGCTTGCTGCTTGCTGTCTCTGACTTCCCCTCGCGTGTTGCTCTTGGTAAAGCACACACATGCTTTTGCCAGCTCCGTTTCCAAGAATATCAGTCAGAGATTCCTGAACTGGTTCTGCACAGAGCTAGTACAGATCTGGTGTGAGCAGCATTTGGGTTTCCTGGATCTTGGATGAAAAGCTCGAGTTGGCAGAGCATCCCTTTCAAAAAAAAAAAAGGGGGCATTCTTTCTTCCTTCTGTTTGAAGTACTCCTTTAAAAAGTGTCCTTTTTTGAAAAAGAACACTGTCCTTTTTGATGGTATCCTCTGTGAAAATGCGGGGAAAACTAGTCAGTCTCTGCTGACTAAGATTTAATCAACATACATATCAGTCATGTAGACTGATAACAATCTACAATTAAAAAATTATTAAAAATAGGTTGTATTTTATGAAATTTAAAACTCTGTTTTGCTTAGCATCAATTTACCTGATTCAGTCCTGTAATTGGCACTAAATTGTATTTGAATTTTTAAAGAGACCAATCTTTTTTTTCCCCTTCTAACTCAGATCAATAAATTTCATTTTGCCGTTGAAATCGACCTAAATGTCTCCATTTTTCTACAGGTTACCCAAGAGATATCGGATGAAACCAGGGTTTTCCGCTTACTGGGATCAGACAGGTAATCACCTTGAAGAAACGTAAAACCTTTTATTTTATTTAAAGCAGCTCTCTAGCTCCCAGCTGGAACTGGCTTCTAGCCCACCACAGATCTAACTGTCGGTAGTCCTGGGGGAGGCAGTAACACTGTTTCTGCCTGCAATAGCCAAAATGTAGTTAGTGATCCGTGTCCAAAATCATTACTAAGAGACCCTGTGACCTCCCCTGCTTTGCACTGCAGAGAAACAGTGTGAGGAGATAAACGACGGGGAGAGATGAGAAGGCCCCTTCGGCTGGTGGTGTGCAGGGTGCCCGGAACGCTTCTGGAAGAGCCTGCTTCTGGCTTGGATTTTCCTGGTGAACTGGTGAATTATCTTAGCAGCTAGTTACTTAAAAATAATCCTCGCTGCTCTGGACCTTGAGGTCTGGAAACAGCAAAGCAAAGTAGATCGCGTGCAGGTTTTAATGCACCGTGGTCCAATTCACCCATTGCCCATAACCTCGAGCTGGTTCCTTTCAGCCGCAGCGGCTGGGGAGAGGCGCAGCTGCCTCCACGCTGCAACCTCAGAAGACAGTGCCCCAGTCTCCAGACTGGGGCATGTGTACCTGTGGTTTCTCAAGTTAGCCAGAGTCCTGAATGTAGAAGCAGATGGTAATGAGTCGAGAACTCAGTTCTAATCCCTGATCTTCTGCTCCCTCGTTTGGCCTTTGGGAAGCCTGGCTCTGACTCGCTTTCTGTAGGTAATGGTAATTTCGTGTACTTCTGGGTTCTGGGGTCCGCAGTCCAGAGAGGGAGAGCGTGCTATAGCCCTTCAGGAGAGAAAGGGCAGCCTGTACAGGAAACAGCTGAAGACTTTGCTTTGCACCCAAGTCACCAAGGACCCGCTGTATTTGATCACTGCAGTTGGAATTGAGGATCCGTGCCGCTGCCGACTCTGGGATCTCAAAAAATATAAACACAGTGCAAGCTCTGACAGCGCATACTCTGCCTTTTCTGCCCGTTACCACTCTTGTGCAGGCAGGCACTGGTCATTTCCTTCCCTGTTACCCACAGCAGGTCAGGGGGCATTTTACTGCAAGAAAGAGCTTTTGCTAAGGCCCACTGCGGTACAGATGCCGTATGTATGAGCCCGGGTATGTGCTCTGCCACCATCAGTGAATCTTTCTTGTGTACTGGAAGTGGTACCTTTAAATGGTTTGTGTTTCTGCATTGGGCTGGTGAACATGGGAGCATCCTAAATACGCAGAGGGATGGGAAGCAGCGTCTCGTCTGGTTCAGCTTGCACTTTTATAGAGGACGTGCGTATCTGAATAACAACTTGGTACAAAGCGCTTTTTGGGGTTGGAGATAAGGTTGAAGTCTTTCCGCTGCACGCAGTTCTGCAGAGAAGCCATTTTCTTCCATTCTGATTTTACTGAACAGCCAAATCCTTTGTTTTGTATTTTTCCATCTCTGTATAAATGGAGCAGGAGTTTTCTCTACCATCCCAGTGAGCGAGGGGTAGTAGCACCTTTTTTGGCTTGGATCACTGAAGAACTACTGAGTTGCAGAATCATAGAATGGTTTAGGTTGGAAGGGACCTTGCAGACCGTTGAGTTCCAACCCCCCTGCCATGGGCAGGGACACCTCCCACTAGACCAGGTTGCCCAAGGCCACGTCCAGCCTGGCCTTAAACACCTCCAGGGATGGGGCCTCAACAACCTCTCTGGGCAACCTGTTCCAGTGCCTCACCACCCTCAAAGTAAAACATTTCTTCCTAATGTTTAATCTAAACCTGCCCTCTTCCAGTTTAAAGCCATTCCCTCTCATGCGAAAACCAGGGACAGAGGCTGGCAGGAGCGAGGCTTCCTGTGAAAAGTCTGTGAGGAACGTGACACGGGAGGGGAGTGTGTGCAACGCTCACCCTGAGACAGGCTCCCTTTGAGAAATCTTGGCGTTCAAGTGGCACATTTGCCTTATTCGATACACAGGTAGAAAACAAAAAGCAGAGTGAAGTTCAATCTTAAAAATGATGGGATGCTGTCCGAGGAGCTGGTGCCGAGAAACGCAGGAGATATGCAGTTGGAAGGGAGAGGGTAGGTCACAGACCCAACCTGATCAGCTGAGAGACGGTTGTCGGGCTTCAACGTAGGACAGGTGTGTAGAAGACGGCGGTCAGCGTGCCAAGACAGGGAGAGAGAGCTTTTCCAGAGGAGCCTCCGGGAACATGATCCAGCAGGACAAAAGCTGAGATGGGCTTGAGCTTTCCCTATGAACCATGGGGCTGATAAATATTTAAAAGGCAGAAGAACTGTTTAGGTTAGTGGCTGATGCTTATCGCAAGACGTAGGAGGTATAAACGTACTGGGGCTGCAGATGATGGGGGGGTTTGCGTTTCCTCACAACGCTCAGGCTCTCAGATAACTTCCCAGTAGAAGCAGAGGACGTAGCTTATTTCAAGGTGGAGGATGTCAGTTGGGAAGAGGTTTGTAACACGTTCCATGTGCCTGTGGGTGAGAGGGGCAGGTTCAGGTTCAAGAAGCTGCTTCTGGTCCTCTGTTCTGTGTATATTCTGCTTTAGTGTCTTTATTCAGAAGCGACACTGGAAAACGAGGCGACTGATTTAAAGAATAAAATACCCAAGACGTTTAGGACAACCCACATCCCTCCAGTGTGAAAAAACCTGCGAGCAACAAGTTTGTTCCTCCTCACTAGTTACACCACGTGCTTCGTATTTTGCCACTAACCATTTTGGATTGTGTTTGTGTTTGGTTGCAGAGTGGTAGTGTTAGAAAGCCGGCCCACAGAAAATCCCACTGCACACAGCAATCTCTACATCTTGGCTGGACATGAAAATAGTTACTAAGCAACAGTAACCTAACGCAAATAACAGAGTGAATTTGCCACACGAGGAACAAAGAAGCATTAGGAAACGCCGTACAAGCAGGACTGTGACTTGCTGTTTCTTTTCTCGACACCTAAATGATGTTTTTTTTCGGGTGGAAATCAATACATTTTTTGCAGCTGGGAACAGCTGGTTCTGTCTCTTGCCACTGTGTGGTTGGTTATATCGAGTTTGCTTAATAAAAGCTATGAGATAAATAGCCCTTTACTCATTAGTTACAGGGAAACAGAGCCTTGAAAAAAAATGTTTTGCAGTAAAGGTGCCATAAACTGTTAAATATTTTACTTCCCTTGGATTTTCCTTCTATTCTGTAGATGTAGATATAGTACTGGCTGTTTCCCTGTTTTATACTGAGTCTTATTCTTAATAAAAAAGATTTGTGTAGGAAGTGAAAGTATCTGCAAAGCTTTTTGGTTTTAAATCTGCCATTCAGTATGGCTTTGTGTATAATAGACTATTTAATCCTTATTTATTAATCTGCTGCTAGAATGGTGTAATGTATCTAACTTTTAGCAAAGGAA
>VZSF01003935.1:354478-377615 GCA_013398295.1 Chionis minor | reverse complement strand
TGGGGTGTCCTGAGGGGGGGCAGGGAGCAGATGGGGCGTGAGGAGATGGGGTGTCATGAGTGGACAGTGAGGAGATAGCAGCCATGAGGAGATGGGGTGTCATGAGTGGACAGTGAGGAGATGGCAGCCATGAGGAGATAGGGTGTCCTGAGGGGGGAAGCGAGGAGCTGGTGAGGGGTCTCGAAAACGTCTCATGAGGAGCAGCTGAGGGAGTTGGGATTGTTTAGTCTGGAGAAGAGAAGGTTGAGGGGAGACCTTCTCACTCTCTACGACTACGTGAGAGGAGGTTGGAGTGAGATGGGCACTGGTCTCTTCTCTCAAGTAAAAAGTGACAGGACAGAGAAAATGGGTTCACGTTGCGCCAGGGGAGGTTTTGGCTGGACATTAGGGAAAATATATCCACTAAAAGCGTTATCAAACATTGAAGTGGGCTGCCCAGGGAGGTGGTTGAGTCACCGTCCCTGGATGTGTTTAAAAGTCATGTAGATGCGGTGCTGAGAGACGTGGTTTAGTGGTGGATCTGGTAGAGCAGGGTCAATGGTTGGACTAGACGATCTTAAAGGTCTTTTCCAACCTAAATGATTCTATAATTCTATCATTCTATGAGAGGGGGTGTCAGGGAGCAGTGCGCAAAGTGCCCAAATCAGTCACTTTCTCTGGGAGAAAGCCGGTGCCAGTGGAAGTCCGACCTCTTTGGCTGGGGATGGACGTGTCTCGGGACGGAGGTGATTCTCCACAGCCTGGGCTGTCACGCTTCAAAGAGGGTTGGTGCAGGTGGGAGCTGAGACGCTATGAAGAGCACACTGCCGGGTACCTGCCGGCTTCGTGTGGGTGGTGGAGGAGCATCACCCAGGTCATACCTGTGCCTGCTGGAGAGGGATTATCCGGTCTCTGTCCCCCCATGGAGTCAGCGATGCCCTGGCTGGCAGAGGCACAGCTCAGCCCTTTGTGCGCGGTTGGCACCAGCCTGGGGCCGGCAGCAGGCCCCTCTGCATCCGGGAGACTCTCCCCAGAGAGGAGGACTGTTGGAGCTGGTGTAAAGCTCGTGAGCAAAAAGATAGCACAAGGTGGGGGACGGCTGTGGGGTGCAGCTCTCGTAGCTCCCCGCTTTATAAATCTGCCCCAGCTCCTCCTTAAAACCCCCTTTCTGAGCCCCTGGTGTGGGGGATCCGCAGCGTTGGAGCCTGACGTGCAGGTGGGATGCAGCCGTGTATGGAATGCCAGGGCTGTGTAGGCGCAGAGGGCAGAGCCGTGCCTCTGCCGGCCAGGAGAGCGCTGACTCCATGGGGGGACAGAGACCAGGTCAGTCCCTCTGCAGAGGTCACAGGGCTGACCTGGTTGATGCTCCTCCAGCTTTCACCCAGAAGTCAGCAGGGCACCTGGCAGCTCGCTCGTCGCGGCGTCTCAGCTGAACGTGGTCCATTTCCACGCGAGGATGAGAACTGGCACCCATGAACCATGGCAGCACCGTGTCGTTGCTGGTCCTTTCTAGACTTCTGTGTGAGCGCTCATCCTCCCATAGAAATGGGTCGCATTCAGCCTGTGTTTGTATTCCTGCTGAAATAAAAGCACAGGAACATTTGCAGGGAGTCACACCCCAGGTCCATCAAGCATACAGAAATGAGGAGAAACCCGGGAGAAAGGGAGAGGATGGGGTAAGGTTTCCCTTCACACACCCAGCTTCTGGGCAGTCTCTAGATCCAGAGGTTGCTCCCATTGCTTTGTGCTTAGCAGGCACTCGGAGACTGTTGGGAGCTTGTCCCGTCTCTTTTTGAACTGCTGTTTTCATTCGGTCTCCATAGTTTCCTGAGGCAGTGACTGCCACAACTTTAGGAATGTGTTGTGTGAAAAAATATTCCCTTTTATTTGTTATAAACTCGCTGCTGGGTGGCGGCATACAGTACTCTCAGATGTGTGTTCCGAGAAGTGGAGAGAGTTGTTCCCTTTTCACTTTCCCCAGGATACTCATGATTTTATACACCTCCATCATCTCCCCACCTTCAGCTTTCTCTCTTCCAAGCAGAAGAGCTATAGCTTTAAAATGGTGAACTGATTAAAGAACCATATTAACAGCAAGTTGGTTTATTATACATTTTTAAATAATGGCTTCCACTAGGCCTCCTTTTAACAAGAAACATGCCGTTCAGATTAGACACGAGGCATTCTTGTAGACAGGTGACGATTTAGAATTGTGGAGTTAACAAAACCCTGCAGAAATCTGCAGAGAAAGATGTTCCACTTGATTTAAAACTTCTCTCAAAATTCTCCCAAAATTCATCATCCCTTGATCCCTGATTTCTGCATGATGTTCCCAGACTTCACTGCCTCTTGATATTTGTGTAGCAGCGGTTGAGACTCGTTGTACTCAGTGTTCCTTTCCATGGAGATACCTCCATTTGCTTGCTGGGAACGAAGCAACTTTGGGATTTGCAATTAAATGCGTGATTTCAGCAGGTTACAGTATTTATGGTATTTTCCCAAAATCTCTTTGCGCTGTTGGCTTGTCTTAGTAATTACTGAGCATTGATACATAAATAAATGGCATAAATGTTACTGTCAAGGGAATATGAAGGCCTGGTTCTCTACCTGCTGCAAAAAGAGGCCAAATAAGCCCGGATGCCATCCTCAGAGAGCCATCAGCTGGGAAAAAAAGTGTATTTATTTCTCAGATTTTGAAGAGAAGCATCTCAAGTTTTTCTCCTACCTAATGCAAACAGATGACATGTAGCTTTATCATTTTGGTAAACAATGCTGGAGACGCGTTAGGATTTAAATGATATTAAGGATCTGAAAAGCAAAATAATCATTGCAGAAGTCACTTGTAATGCAGATGGTAAATGCATCATCCTGACGGGTCCAAAGCCGACAGCCCTGCAGCGCGCCGCGGCAGGCTCTGTGTCGCCGCGCTGTTGATTTTAACAAGTGCAGGCCTGCTTGACTCTCTTTTCAACTTTTTCTCTGTAAATAGTAACAGTTTGTTTGTTTGTTTGTTGAGGTATTTCCTGGCTGAGGCAGCAGCTCGGTGTTTTGTCGAAGATGTAGTGAGATTGTGTTTCATCAGCAAAAAATGTGGGGCCTGATAAGTTATTATTCTACACAGCAAATAACTTGTAGACAAAGGGCTTTTTATGGCCAGGAGCCATGGGAGAGCGGGACGGTCTGCAGTCTTGAAACACCCTGTGTGATACCGATTCCCTAGGAAAGGCTGGAAATATGGGAAAACAGAGCCGGTCTGTGTGTAAAGCCATCAGTGCCTGCCGTTTCCAGAAGGGTGTTGTCTCCCTAGCCTTCACGTGGAGGCTGACACGGTTTTTAGCTCTGACATTGCAAAGAAGATGAGAGAAAAATACAATCCCAAGCTGTGTTCATGTAGGAAACAGAAAATAATCCCTATCGTCTTAGCACGAGAGCATTTATAACTCTGGGGAAAAGCCCATGCAGGACATCTTGCCTGTGCACAGAAGGCGACACGTGGCCTTCTCACCCAAGCAGGGAGAGTCAGGAGAAGCCCATCCCGGTGCTGCCAGCAGCCAGTCGCCAGCAGCCTTAGAAACTGCTAAAATTTGAAAATTTGAAATTGATAGCCTTAGAAACTGCTCTCAGGGGCGCCGCACCGCCGGACAGGGACGTTGCTGGGGTCACTGGCACATTTATGGTCACTTTGTGTGCACGTCTGTGTGCACAAGAGACGTCAGCCCGGTGATCCTGACTACCCGGAGAGCCCTGGCCGCGGGGAACAGCTGTGAGCAGGGCACGGGGAGAAGCCACAGCAAGGCTGCTCCTGGGGGACCTCCCTGCTCAGCTAGACCTCATGCTTCCAAGCCCAAGCTCTTTCTCTCCGGCTCCACGCACAGGTGAGGGTGGCCAGGACAGACCGTCCCGCAGGCGCAGCCTGCTCTCTGAAAGTCGCACTGGAAGGCTGACTCGTACGACCAACATGTAACTGCCAGAGGTTTTCCAGAGATCTCAGTCGATTATTGTCAATTTAATTTTCTTCTTACTTTACAATCAGTTGGCAATTATTTCACCCTCACCTCTCTTGGAAAGTGGAATCTAAGCACTGCGGAGATTGTCTCTGCCTCCTTCCTGCTGGCAGGCTTGGCCGTGCCCGGCAGTTTGTCTGCGCTGGCAGGTAGATCCGCACAAAGGGAGACACAAAGGAGTCAGGCGCCGGTTTCCCAGCATGGCTGCTGCAGGCCCAGCTTGCTCTCGGATACCGCTGTGACCGCTGATCTCTGAGGACAGAATGTGCCAACAACACCGAGTGCGTGGAAACAAGTAGAGAACAAGTAGAGAATAAGTCTTCTGAGGAGCGGCTGAGGGAGTTGGGATTGTTCAGCCTGGAGAAGAGAAGGTTGAGGGGAGACCTTCTCACTCTCTACAGCTACCTGAAAGGAGGTTATAGCCAGGTGGGGTCAATCTCTTCTCCCAAGGAACAAGTGACAGGACAAGAGGAAATGGCCTCAAGTTGTGCCAGGGGAGGTTTAGGCTGGATATGAGGAAAAACTTCTTTACCAAAAGGGTTCTCAAGCATTGGAACAGGCTGCCCAGGGAGGTGGTGGAATCGCCGTCCCTGGAGGTATTTAAAAGCCGGGCAGACGTGGTGCTGAGGGACATGGGTTAGGGGTGGTTTTGTCATAGGTTTGTGGTTGGACTCGATGACCTTGAAGGTCTCTTCCAACCCAAGTGATTCTGTGATTCTATTCTATGATTCTATGAAAGGGAAGGATCCACTTTACGCAGTCTGTCAGGAGCTGCTTGACTGGTGAGGGAGGGAAGGGGCTGTACCAGAGCCATGGCAGCTGTCTCTGACTTGTAGACTGGGCTTTGTTTAATATGCACATGGGAAGTAGGTACTTCGCTCAACGTGGCGATGCTTAACGTGATAGGTGGCATGGTACACACACAATTCCTGGGAGAATCGCCATCGTTGCTGGGATTTTCGGCAGTCTTGCAGGCCGTTCTCTGGATCTGATCATCTTCTGCAAAGTGGATAAGGAAATGACGAGGATGGCGATACTGCCAGATAATCCTCCCTTCCACGAGCAGCCCTGCCACGGGAACTGAGGGTGTGTGGAGAAAGTCTGTCCGTTACGCGAGGACAGGAGACGTGGCCAGGGCAGAGAGGTTACGCTGACAGTTTGCCTGTGCTGACACTGTTGGGTACTTCGTGCTAGACAGGGAAGGCACTTGGTGTACAAATTACTCTCCACGGAGGGCTGAGGAAGTGGTCAGAAGGTCTTGGTTGTAACCTAGGTTTGATCCAGATGGGCGCGAAGGGCTTTGATGCTGGCAGATGGTTTACAGGGTGTGGGCAGGACTGAAGGAACAAGGCATGTGTGTGGTAAGAGATGCTGTTTAGGGAGATGAACTCCTTGCTGCCAGTGTGTGGGACTGGAATAGCCACCTTCTGCACACTGACAGGGACCTTGTGTGTCGGCACACGGGCTCCATATACTTTGGGTTCGGTGTAACGTCCCCCAGAGGCAGTGAGCTCCCCGGAAGGTCTCTCTTTACAAGGAGCTTTTGCAGTGACGTGTTTGAGTAAAATTACATTTTGCAAAGGGTCCCACAGTGTGCCCATCGGAGCACTCACACGGTCCCTGCCGTGTCCCCCTTGGGACGGGCTGGCGTTGAGATATGGTGGGGGCCTTCTACTGCCCTGCTCTTTTACTCAAGCTCACTGGTGGAACCCCAGAATTCAAGTTGTGGATTTCAGTGATCCTTCACCTCGGGGTTAACTGGGTGCTTCCCCAAATAGCTGCATTCCTCACTTGAGGCCCCTTGGAGTTTTCTCTAGTTTTGACTCTCCGCTTCCTTCTCCTGTGCAGGCTTTTCCAGATGGCTTAGAGGCACATTGGAGGATGGGGTTAGCGTAACTCCCAGGCAATGCCCTTTCCAGCCTCCTTGCTTAGAAATGTGTTTGTTCCAAAGCCTCGGTGAGGCAAAGCCCTCGTGGATGCAGGTCTCTGCAGGCTGAGGGGATGGTCCATGAGTTGTCTCCAAAGAAATAACATTCCTGTGTTGGGTCTGTCTTTTCTTTGTTTCCTTTTCCGACCACTGTGTTGTGCCCGTTGGTTCAAGGCCTCTCTCAGCCCTCTCCCAAAATGCAGGCAAAAGAATAGGAAACGAGAAGCTCCAGTAATGTCCACCCTCACTTTTTGCAGGGTGTGTTTGAATAACCCTGCTGTGCTCGGGCTTCATATGCGGTAAGAAGCTGTCTGAGCTCCCGGGGAGAGGAAGCCTTGGTATGAGCACATGGAGCGAATTGAGAGGAAGAGGGAGAAGCGGCAATAAAAATTCTTCTAATTAACCCATCCAGATTCTGGCAATAAGCTGGTGAAGTTGAGACCACACGCTTCATTTAACGTTTATCGGAGGAGGGCTCGGTTTCCCCTAAATGTGTGTTTGCCTGCTACAGGCTCCTACCCTGTGATTTCCCAAGCTGTTCTCCAGGGAAAGCTGCTTTTCATTGTGGTGCAGTCAAAGGCTGGACGTGTACAATGAAAGGCGCTGCCGGAATAGCTGCGGGCACCGTGATGAATTCTTTATCTATGAGCATCTTTTCTAAGAGGCACTGGCTGAAGTCAAGCTGACTTGTTGCTCACAGTCCGTTCCTAAAATAACTACACCACAGGCTGAGCTGTAGCTGAGCTGGTTCTTTGTGTCGTGCTTGGCTTGTATAAAAAGGTTTCGGCTCAAGGAGCTGAGACCCTTGTGGGTAAAAGCACTGTGTCGTGTTCCCCCCCCGCCCTTTACCCCACTCCCCCTGCAGTAACTGACTGGTCTGTCCACTGTGTGTTGCAGCAACTGAAACACCCCAACTTGGTGAACCTGCTGGAAGTGTTCAGGAGGAAGCGGAGGCTGCACCTGGTCTTCGAATACTGCGACCACACAGTTCTCCATGAGCTGAACAAGCACCCCCGGGGGTGAGTGGCCTGTCTCTCACTGGGAGCTTTGGGCAAAGGAGTCAGGGGGTATCCATGTTGTTGCTGCTCTGCAGACTTTTCAGAGGAATTTCATTAATTACGGGCGAGGTTTCTCAGCCCAGTGCCCCGGACTTGCTCTGTTACTGAGGTTTAGCAATGACAACCGAAAGAATTGTGTATGAGCCTGCGTGCGCTCCTGCTCGGCGCCGCTCACCAGGGAGACTGGAGCACAGGGCCTGCGTGTTTGGGTGATGTTTGGCTGGCGTGGGAGCAGCAAACCGCAGCGGCCCGCCAGCGTCTTGCGTCTGGCTGCCAAGAGGTCAGGGCTGCTGGGGGGGGCGGGCAAGTGGGCTGGGGGCACGCAGCGCTCCTTCCTGCTGCTCCCCGCTGCGTTGCACATCACTGTGGGTGCAGACCCAGGCTGGCAGCACTGGGGCGATGTCATCGAGCACCCAAAACTTACACGGTCTGTAGTGAGGTCACCCGTGTGACAAAGCAGTGACTTCTAGCCCCCTGGCACGCCGCTGTGCTAAGGAGCTTGTGTTGGCTGGCAGGAGTCGCCAGGAGCTGTGCTTGCACCTCGCTGCGCAACCTCAGGGCCGATACTCTCTTTAAACAGGCGCTTGCGCAAAGTGTGAGCTACACGGGGCAGAAGGAACGTTCTCCAGGACAGGGTTTGTTCTTTTGGCACATTATAAATGACACTCCCACTAAATCCATTGTCTCTAATTATTCACGGTGACTGGGTGCTGTAGAAATGCTAAGCGCAAGTTCATAAATCATTTTACAGGCCTGGAGCTAAATGAATCGCCTGCAGGAGACTAATTGGGGGCTGAGTAAACAGGAGCCTGTTATTCTCCTTCTCCCTGATGTGGAGCTCTGGAAGGAGAATGGAGCATGTTGATAGCAAATGGCTTTGTGAGCTGGTGAGCAGCTTTCACCCCAGTTTGAACCTGCTCACCTGGAATCTGAAGAGAGGATGGATAACGCTCTTTGAAGAAATACTTCACATTTGCTTTCTATTCATCAGAACTCCAGTGTGAACGAACGTGTAACGCCTGGCTGCGTACTTTGCTTTTGATGTTCACTACTGCAGATGGTCAAGGCTTTTGTGGTCAGGATTAAGATGAGTGGGCACATGCCTCTCATGTTTTCCGGGTCATTGGACCAACTCCATCCCTGTGTCAGGCTGTCAGTGCGGCCCTCTGATCATTCTAGGGTGTTTCTGCAAGGGAGCTCTGGCATTGCACCAGCAGTGTCAGCACAAGAGGTTCAGCGCTGATGGCAGAAGGTACCTAAAAGAAAAAGCCAGGCTTCCTGCGTATTGTTTTGGTTTAGTTTTGGGTTTGGTTTGTTTCTGGGGTTTTTTTATGATGAATCATCAGCTTTTCAGCGTTAAACACATGAAATAAAACTGGATTTGAGCTTGAGAGTGCCAAAACTGTCCCCTGTGCCTTTCCTGGGGCTGTTGAAGACCATTACAGACAGCCAAGGAAGTTTAAGAACTTACACAGTCACTAAGAGAGGAAGCTTGATCTTTAACAGACTGTTTTTTCTCTGAACTCTTTGCCAGCCGTTGGAGGGAGGGAGAGGAGATGCAAACCATTATAGGAACATCCTTCCCTGTCCCACGTTGGTCACCTCTCCGCTCTGGACCATCATTGGCATGACAGCATTGCAAGTCAGAGCATGCGTCTGTACCACGGATACTCCACCACCTCCAACTGTCTGAGCAGTTGCAGAGGCAGAAATGCCTGCTGGCCTTTCCGGAGGATTGCCAGGAAGCACAGATACTGAACACAGCCGCAAAACAGGATTTGCCACGGACTTGCACCCACTGCTGTGTGGTCACCAGTTGGCAGGCCTCGTGCTGGCTGTGACTGAGTGGTACCGGACACTCTGACATGCTCTGAGCTGCTATAAATCCTTGTATTTTGTTGCATTGACTGGATTTGGAAGTGGCGTTGACATTCCTTTTGATGCTCCTGTGATGCTTGGAGGGCAGCCTCACAGGAGAGGACTGCAGGGAGGTGCAGGCACAGCATCAGCTCTGAAACAGTGGAGGAGGTACAAACAGCCTCCACCATTAGCAGCCCAGCATGACTGGTTCCCTGTGGTGGAAGATCAACAAATAGAGGGTTATTATGTGTTTCTTGTAACTTATTTATAGCAAGAAAATGCACCTAGTGTTTTTTCCCTGAGTTTTCTGACTTGTCCCCTGACAGTTTTACTCAGAGATCCCTGTACAATTAAGCACTGAAAGACCTCATCTTCCTTTTCCTGTAACAGTGAAGTTATTTTTAATGACCAAAATAAAAATGTGTTTTTTTCAAACAGGGTGCCGGAGCATCTAGTGAAGAGCATAACTTGGCAGACCCTCCAAGCTGTGAACTTCTGCCATAAACATAATGTAAGTCCCCTCATCAGCACTAACGACTGCTGTAACGTGGCCTTGGAGGAGAAGGAGATTCTGTTGCCGTTTTCCTGATTACAGACCTTTCATGGGATGAAGTCAGATGAAATTTCCTGTTTTCAGCAGGAAACATATATCTGAAATATTGGTGTATACCCACAACAGCTACATTTACTATCACACAGGTCCCTTGGCTTTGCTGCCACGGAATGATTTGCGCTAAGCACTAGACAAGCTTCCAGGCTGCCCGGGCGCACGTATCCTTCTGTGTTCCTTGTGCCGTGCCGTACAACTGGCATTTAGAAAACTGGCTTGCCATCTATCAGCTGAGACCTGAGCAAACCGACTGATTTCAGACTGATTTCACAGAAAATCCTTCTGTTGATAGTCATAGGCATTGAACACCAGTTAAAAGGTTTCAAAAATTAGGCACAGTAAACCAGTTTTACAACCCCTTCTCTGCTTTCTGGAGGGAGATGTGACTTGTGGGCATGACGGATATTTTGTAGAAAGCAGTGGGGATTATGAAGCAGGGAAGGAAAGGAGCGTTTTGGAGAAGTTTTTAGGCAGACTTAGATGTAATTGTCTTTGTTTTTGTTTATCTGCCAATGTTTGAGATTTAAGAGTGGGGCAGGAGATTGCTCTGGAATGGGTGTTTTGTCTTTGCTGGGAGAATTATGTCCAGCTCAGCCACAGGAACTAGGCCATAGGGCTGTCCTGCTTCCAGGATTTGTTGTTTTCCTTCTTTTTGCTGTTCCCCCTCTCAGTCTGAGAGATTTAATGGAGTTTTAAAGCAGAGGGAACAATGAGATGCTGCAGTTTGACCTGCTGTAGATCACAGGTAATGAGGTTTTATGCAGCTGCCCTTTTTGGAACTCCATGACACTGGTTTAACAAGCAGCATTTCAGTCCTCAGGAGGAGACACAATAATTTACCGCCAGTTTAGCTAGGAAAAACCCAAGGTGTTTGCGCTGAGGCAATGGTAGGGGAGGGACATGAGCTAGAGCCTGCTGATTTCAGTAGAGCACACCTTCCACCATATATAGGCAGAAGAACTGAAGGTCTCTGCTTGTTTGATCAGCAGAAACTCTTTGCGAAGCACAAATTCAATTGTTGCGAACCTTCAGCAAGCAAGGTGACCTCCCAAGAATCCCAGAATTGCTGGTGTTGGAAGGGACCTCTGGAGATCATCTGGTCCAGGCCTCCCACTCAAGTTGGGTCAGCTAGAGCAGGCTGCTCAGAAGCTTTTCCAGAGAGGCTCCACACTCTTGGAAAAACCTGTTTGGGCATTTGGCCACCCTCACAGTTTTTAAAAAGAAAAAAAAGCTTGCATTTAAATGGAATTTCCTGTGTGTTCAGTTTGAGCCCATCGCCTCTGATCCTTTCAGTGGACACCACTGAGCAGAGCCTGGCTTGGTCTTCTTTACTTCTTCCCATCAGGTATTTATGCACGTTGACAAGATCCTCCCTGAGCCTTCTCTTTTCCACGGTGAATGATGGTCCCAGCTCCCTCATCCTCTCCTGTCTGATACCCCAATCCCTTAATCATTTTAATGGCCCTTCGCTGGAGTCACTCCAGTATGCTCCCATCTTCCTTCTCCTGAGGATCCCAAAGCCGGACACAGCACTCTGGATGGGTCTCCCGTGTGCTGAGTAGAGGGAATGAATACCAGGTGTGCTCTGGCATCTGCAAGGATAGCTAAAGTCCCGCGTTTAAACCATAGCCTTCATCTCATCTGTGAGTTTTGCCAGCAAAATCATTTTCTTGTCTGTTAGATTATCAGTAAATACAGCTCATGGACTTCATCCAAGAACTGATCCCAGGAGATCTACACACCTGCCATTAGGATCTCCCCACATGTTCGTAAAACCAAGCCCCTTATTAGGAGCGTGTTACACATAGCTCTGTCAGGTGAGCTGCGTTTGCAGAGAGCCGGGTTAACAACAGTCCTTGCTATGCAAACCTCGTTTCTCCTGCTGGCTAATTCCCAGCTGGAGCCGGGGAGCCGGCTCGGTGGTGTCCAGGTGAGACTACGCAGCTGAAGCTGGGAGCCTGCAGAGTGCCTCATCCCGAAGGTGGGGTATAGGCGGGGAAGTTGTCCTGCCCAGCGGGCCGTGGCCTTGGCTGCCGTTAAGAAATCCTCTCATCTTCTCTTCCAGCAGGAATGGTTGCTTGGTTAACAGTTGTAGCACAATGTGCAAGGGGTACCTGCCTGAATTTGGAGGTTCTTTACCTGAGGGCCAGGTTAAATACTTGCTTCTAACCTTGTTTTTTTTTCTGGCTCCAGTGCATCCACCGAGATGTAAAACCAGAAAACATCCTGATAACAAAGCACTCGGTCATCAAACTTTGTGATTTTGGATTTGCTCGCATACTGAGTGAGTGCTTACTACTTACACGGGCTGTTAACACATGAAAGCTCAAACGAAGTGCAGGGTGAGGCTTTCAAACACCAGTAAGGACTCGTTTGTCTTTGCCTGATGCACTTGCAAATGATCCTGTCTAAAGGCTGGCTGTTTTTGAAAAGAAGCTCTGCTAAAGGCTGGGCAGAGATCCCCAAAGCAGCTTATCCGGAGCTTGCCCCGACACTGCCGTGCCGAGAGCCTCTAAATAAACTGCCTCTGAGCTCCCTGCTGGGGCAGCTGAGCTGCTGGTGGCGCTGGTAGGTGCAAGTCGGCCTTGGGCATCTTGGAGCTGCCCGGCCGTTGCTTATGACACGCTGGGGAGACAGCTGGAGTTCCCTGGCAGGAGGAGCCCTTCTGGCAGAAGGCGCTGTCTCTGCAAACAATGGCTTCACTTTTTCCATTGTAAATAAACCCCCTAATCTGGGTTTGTTGGGTTTTTTTTTAGCTCTTGTTCAGACAAATCACGTGGGCTTTGAGAACTGACCACTGGCTGGTGCAGGGCTCTGCTGTGGAGCTCTGCATATTTTCATTTCAAGAAAAATATAGTCTTGATTTTTGCCAAATATGAAGTGTTTCCAAAGTTGGGTTCTGCTAGTGGCCAGTGACTCATCCTGTTCCTTTAGCTGTTGCCTGCCCAGGAGGTGCCCCAGCGTGTGTAACAACTGGTGGCAGCTCATCTGCATCGTTCTGATCCCACATTCCTGGTTGTTTCTCTCTTTCCTGACCCCAACCCAGCCGGTCCAAGTGACTATTACACGGACTATGTGGCTACCAGGTGGTACCGCTCTCCGGAGCTACTTGTGGGAGACACGCAGTACGGCCCTCCCGTGGACGTGTGGGCCATAGGCTGCGTCTTCGCGGAGCTGCTCTCCGGGATCCCCCTGTGGCCCGGCAAGTCTGACGTCGACCAGCTGTACCTCATCCGCAGGACCCTGGGTAAGCAGCGTCCCTGCCGGTCAGGCCCCGGTCTCCCCCCTGCCGTTGGTGGCAGGAGCTTGGCCAGGAGGAGTTTCCTCTGTGGTGGGAATCGGGATTAGCCAGGAGATGAGTTTACCCAGTGGATCTCTCCCTTTAGGAAGCGTTGGCTTATTTGAGGTGCTGCTCTTCTTAAAAGGGAGCTGGCTTTTCCTGCCATGACTTGGACACTGCGTTAGGAGATTGTGTAGTTGGAGTAACGGATGCTGCTTCAGGTCCTGGCAAGATGAGGAAACAAAGTTGGCATCCACGTGGGTGGTGACTATTCTTCGGGAAAAGATCCGTGGGGCGGAATTGGTTTGGGCTTGTATGAGCCAGCAGTGCCGGGCTGTGGCTGAAAGGCTCACAATGGACTGGGCTGCGTTGAGCAGGATCGGGCAAACTGCCTGAAACCGTCCTTCTGCTCTTTTTAGCAGTGCTGGCCTCTGGGAAGCTGGGGTTGGTGCCGGGCAGTTTACAAAAGCTGTGGGATGTGTTAGGTGACCACTGGATGCACCTCCTGGTCCTTCGGGGTGGCTCGGTGACTACGGGGGCGTGGGGAGCACAGGGCCAGCCCCACAGGAGGCACAGAAACACCTGTCTCTGCTGCTGTCCTTTCCACGTCTCCGGACAGACAGAACAATGAGGTGCCTGTATCAGAAAGGACCGGGAATGTTTTGCACGAAGGTCTGAAAGATCCAGGTATTTGTCAGGGTTTGGTACCAAAAAGCAAAGTGGTCCCTGCCTCTGGATAACAAATACTTGGAATTAGTTCATCACAGCTTTGGGGGGTCTCGTAAACATGGTGGGTGTCTGTTCACGGCTGTGTGAACATTGAGGTTTGTCTCTTCCTCCTGTTTGTCCTTATTCACCAAGGAATTTTAGGAGCCACTCCAGATTTGGAACAGAGTTTAAATAAAAGCCATTATCCATGTAACACTTAAATTAATCCAGTCTCACCGATTCTATTTCATCTTGGTGTGTAACATCTGATTTCGCGGGTGGAGAGGAACAACCTCCCACTTTTCATTGAAACTTCTTGGAATGAGCTGAGAACTTTTACGGAGCAGTTTATAAAACTCTAAAGGTGACTAATGACTTTAAACAGATAAGCTCCTTAGCTAGAAAAATAGGTTGCAACATTGATTGCTTCAACCTCCAGAATACATATATGCCAGTGTTGGGTGAGTTATAATTTTTTAATGATGGAGTTTCAGCCAGAAGAAATTCCGTTCTAGTCCAGGACTGAGGCAGTGTATACAGGGAAAAGCTCCTTGGTCAAAGCTGTGTAATTATGGTGGTTTAGCTGGCTATTGTACCGGCTCTTTTGTTATGGATTTGATTTTAACATTTTGCCTGCTTTCAGCTGCTCTAAGCTTCAAAAAAGGGCCATGAAGCTGCATAGGGGAAAAGGTGTAGCATGTTCCTGTTGGTGCTGCATTTCCGCCCTTTTCTATACAACATCTGCAGGAGTGTACAAAAAGAATTTCACCCAATAGGAGTTAAATTTTACTGAAGCTGGAACATTGTGAGCCTGCCCCCTTCCAGCAGGCAGAGAAGACAGGATGGTTTGCGCAGACAGGCTGGTGGAGGGGGGGTGAGGAGGGCTCTCCACCACAGCACCCCAACAGCGCGTGCCCACGCTGCCGTACGGCCACCTCCAAATCCAACCATGGCTCCTGGCAGTTCCTCATCGGAGCCCAGGGCTGGCCCGTCGTGCCTGGTGTGAGCTGGGCAGTTAGTCACCTGCCGATGGGATCTTAACGCTTTGGGAAGGACCCCGGGCTGAAGGCGGGTGCTGTGGCAGGGCTGGCGTTCCAGATGCTGGTGGGGGTTGGCACAGCACCCTCTGGCTATGGCGCTGGACACGCTCTGCGCACCGACACGCGGCTGGTTGAGCCCGGCCAGCGCCCGGTGGCGGTGCAGGTGCTGGCACAGAGCAGACATGTTTGTGTAACGTCGTGCCTTGCCCGCCTCGCTCCCTGCTCTTCTACCGAGGGGTCTTTTTGCTATCCAAAATTTGCAATTACCCAAATAATGCAGTGATAGGATCTAGGCGTTTGGCACGGGGAGATACATAGAAATAGCTTTAGTGGCCACAGTTCGTAAAAGCCACTCTGCTGCACAGTGCAGTCTCAGAGCCTGGGTACTCCTGCTCCAAAAACTGCTCCCGCCAGCTGAATTCCAGCACGAGGCCCTGGGCGGTTGCGACTGCAGGCAGCTGGAGCTGTGCGGCCCTGCCTTTCGCTCAGAGCAGTCCCCCCGCGCTGCGGGACCACGGCTGTCCTGGGTGGACGTTAGTTCTCACAAAAGAATGTTCCGTCAGCTCGCTTGACGGTACTCCGTCTCTTTCGGTGTTCTCTCGGGTGGCGTCAGCCTTGCTCGAGGATATAAGCTTGTTGAATGCAGGCGCTGTAAAAACAGCAAATTAATCCAACTTTGTGGTTTTTTTATTCTTGGTCGAAGGGGATCTTATTCCCAGGCACCAGCAAGTGTTCAGCACAAACCAGTTCTTCAGCGGGATAAGAATTCCAGACCCAGAGAGCATGGTAAGACCTCCCTCCAGACGCGCTTCCCCTGAGCCTCCTGCTAACCAGCAACCTATCTGCAGTGCTAAGGAGACACGGAGAAACATCCCTGCTTCCTTTTCCCCAGAGCACACGTGCTGTCTGCTTTGGAAGCACAGCTGGAAAAGCCTCGCTTGCTCAGCCTGCTCAGTCCTTTGCTGCACAGCGTTTCTTCCCTCCCCAAAAGCTTTGCCCTCTACTTTGCCGATGTAACTCAAATGTTATTTGGAGGCAGCTGAACCCCTCTCGTGACATTTTCACTGATACCCTGGGTAAAAGCAGTCAAACAACCGCTTAATCCCTACTCCTTTTCCCTCTTCTGGTGGCGCAGCAGCCAACCTGCCCGTCCTCGGTAATGCCAGCAGCTCCCTCTAAGCTCCTGAAGCGACAGATGCGTTTTGGGAGGTACGGGTCACGTTGCTCTGGAAAGCTGGTTCTCTCCACCCCGATGAATAAAAAGCTTGCGAATATGAGGTTATGAGGTCACTCACTTTTTTTTTTTCTCTCCAGGAGCCGTTAGAAATGAAGTTCCCTAATATTTCGTATTCTGCTTTAGCTCTCATGAAGGTAAGAAAACGACAGCTAGTGGAGGGGCTCTGCACTGCTGCGCTTATCAGCTGGAAAACGGTTTTGAGAGTTGGCTACTGAGTTATCAGAGGTTCATTGAAATGTAGAGCTGGAGGGGATTTGGAGAGGACTTTTAATCCACTCCTCCCTAATCCACTCGTGTTCACCATGGAGGTGGAAAACATTTTATTCCCGTATTAAGATGCAGCGAATGGAAACGGCGAGGATGGAGACAGTATAAAGAGGGTGCAGCTGTGGACGGCATTAGCTCCGCTGAACACAGGGACCGCACAGCTAGCGGCGTAGTGGATTCTCCTGTTAAAGAAAGTTCTAGTTCAAATGCAAGTTATGGGCTTAACTGTTTTTTGAGGCTTGCGGGTCTGGTACACCTACAATTGTAACTGCCCTTCTAGCCACTATTTCTGTTACTGCCTTGTGGCAGTTGTTCAGTATTCGCTGCTTCGCAAGCTTCATGCTGACCCTGAAAAGCCAGACTCTTCGAATCTGTTAAAAAAAATTAAAAAAAAAAAGATTAACACATCTATCTGTTGGCTGTGGTGAGTAGCTGGAATTGTGCAGATCCGTTTAACCAGTGTTTTGTGCGATCCTTTACTCCGTCTTTCCTAAGGGTTGCCTTCGGATGGACCCTGCCGAGAGGCAAACCTGTGAGCAGCTGCTGCAGCATCCCTATTTTGACAGCGTACGAGAGGCAGCGGATCTGGGGAAAGAACATGAAAAAACGGCTCGGAAACCAGCCAGGCTGAGTCAGAAGCAGGCGAAAGGGGTAACATTTTCATAGCAGTAGTTCATGTTCTGTGCCCAAGGAAGGGGCTGGTGCTCTGGCCGGCTCCCAGGAGGTGGGAGGTCATGGGGGCTGGTGGACTCACGCTGGCACTTAAGGGTGAGCCAGAGCTCCTGCCTTAAAATCGTAATTTTAGCCCGAGGAGAAAACGAACCTCCTGGCTAAGAAGTAACTGAACTCAGCATTGCCGCTCCATCGAGTCAGTGTGGATAAGCGGCACAGTGATGTGGAAGATTGGGTTTATCCAGGAATGTGCATTCCTCACAAAGAATAGCGGGATAGCTGAACTGGAGGGGCTTGCGTGGCTGATTTAATTCAGAGATCTTGGGGATCTTTTTGGTGCTTTTGAATCCCAAATTATGGAGACGGCAAAAATGCCCAGATCCATTTGTAACTGCCGATGGGATTGCGATCCCTTACTCGGTTCCAGGTGCTACGCAGTGCACTGGGTGTTTCTGCAACTGGCGTTGCCAAGCAAACATTTCCCTGCCATGTCAGTCTGCCCAGATTCCCACGCCCCCGTCTGTCTCCCAGTCCAGCCCCGCGGTGGAGCCACTCAGTGGTTCTTTCTTCTGGTGAGCCCCATTCCCCGTGGCAGCCGTAACACTGGGCTGGTGACACGCAGGGAAGCTGGGGGTTAGGATGGAGAACTGCTACAGCGTATAAATCCCTGGGTCAGACTGACCAGCCTCTCCCATTTCCATGCCACGGGATAGACCAGTAATATTTTTCTTGCCCCGGCTGACTGGAAGAAATACCTTCAATGAGCTGGTCTGGTTGCAGTCCAGCTGTGGAACCCCAGATCCGCGACTCCCAGTTTGCAAAGTCCAGGGTTACAGTATGAATAGTTTTATAGCTTATACTCCATTTGAAAAACGAAATGCGTGCTTTGTTCTCATTTCAAACAAATCCCCACTATGTAACTTTTCCTTTAGTTACAGTACCTGCCTCAGTTAACCAGCAGCAACGTTCTGCCAGCTTTGGACAGCAAGAAGTACTGCTGCAAAACACGGAAGTCAAACTACCATTTCCCTAATATCTAACTGGACGGCAGATTGCTCAAAGTTCCAAGTCATTCAGAATTTATAAAAGGAGGGTAGGTGGTGGAAAACTAAATTAATACATGTTACGACATATACAAAAGTGGTCTGTGAAGTAATGTACTCTGGGTCACTGATGGAAGGGCCGTGATGCACAGAGAACGCCAAGCTCCTGTCTGTGTACAGAGGAAAACACGTTTGCGTTGCTTTAATTTGCGATTGCGTCCCGGTTCGTGATTGTACACCGGGTCGGGCTTGCTGCAACCCAGGGTTTACAGCGTGGATTTAAAAACTCCCGCCGACCCCTCACCTGTACCGGGCAGAAGAACCGCAGCCTTGCCAAATAAATGGGAGTCCCACTGTATCCAAGGGCTGGTTATAAACCTGCTTGAAAGCGATGTCTGTCTTACGTACTGCATCTGTACGTCCCAAAGTACCAAGAGTGCTGGTGAGGACTTGGACTTAATGTAGGGCTCAACAGGCCCCTTACCAGGAGAATATTTAATAGTAAAACCTGGCGTTTCCTTAGTCTTTTCAGAGTGTCTCCTGCCTGTTTCTTCCCTGCGTTTTGAGGCTGTCTCTAGTTGCTGTTTCTGTCAATAGCGAAGTCACCTGCCTGTAGCGTTACAGAAACTGTTTTTATCAAAAACTATTCGTGAATATAATTTATAACATTGGCCAGACACAGGCGGGAATTCTACCTATGCTCACGTATTAGAATGATTCTTGGGTTCGGTGTAATCTCGAGATGTAATATTGTGTTGATTTTGAATAAAAGAAACGTAGCTTGTTTTTTCCAATTTACTGCATTTGTTTTACTGCGCAAAGTTTCACTGCTGGGCAAGGAACTTTCTCCTTGAAACCAAGAGCAAAAATGTTTTCTTTTCCCAGCACTGTTGTGTGTTCACCAGCAGCAAAAGCAGTTTCGATGCCTGTAGGTCGCTCCGTTCAAAACAAACAAACGCGACATCAGTCAAAGCGTGAAGAACAGAAGAAAGGCCCAGGAGCCATTTTATTAAATCGTCACCCACTGACTGGGCGAGGTTCTCGGAATAAACCAGCTCATTCCCACAGCGGGAAAAGCATCCAGCGCTGCTGTTTCTCAGCACTGACGTTCTTCCCACTGTCGTTCTGTGCAAGAATTTCTGTGCAATAAAATCTTGGAAAACTTCTAATTGAGGTATTAACAGCTCTCTGTAAAATCAGGAAAAAAATGACTACGCACAGAAGCCTACCTCCTCCATTGCTGATTTGCCATATAGTTTAAGCTTAATAAAACTTAATCGTATAATTCATCAAAAGACGGTATACAGCTTTTAAGGCTGGAATGGGAGATGTGGGCTAATTTCCATACCTGGAAATGCAGTAGCGTCTACAACTTAATTTATGCAACAGCTGATAAATACCATGAAATCAAACACATCTCGGTTATGTGCCACGGGGTTTATTCCAAATCCAGCTCCAGCTCTAGGTTTGGCAGTGCCTGCTGAAGGATGTGCACAGTAGTTTCCTTCTCTCTTATTCCAGGAAGGTCACTCAGATACAAATATTCGAGGTTCCTATAAATATTTAAAAAGAAAAGTCAGTGACTACTGTTTAACTGTTGACACAGAAATTAGACACTGGATTATTCTACCGTAGCTATTTTCAGTATTTTTAAAAGGTTACGCATTCTAAGGGAAGTTTTTTTTTGAAGTGGGCGCTTAAGGTTTTACGCTGACCGTAAGTTCACTCCCTTCTGCACAGCTTAAAAGGAGATCCTGGACCCCCCACACCATGAAGCTTCCTTTATATTAAATAGTATTTAATAATTTCAATAGCAATTTAGTAAAAGTGATTTTAATCTAAATAGTAGAGTAATATAGAAAGCCCTTAACAATAACTTTCTGTAGGGTGAAATCCCAGTCACCGCATTCCCCGTTTGTAACTCCGTGTAATCCTGAACAGTTCCCGGTTACGTTAAGGTTCCACAGGGAGCTGCGGACGCGCTGCAGGGGCGTGCGGTGCCCGGCCCCTCCTGCTCCTGGGCCTCAGCGCTAGGAAACGCAGCTCTGCCCCAAGACCTTTACGGCCGTGGTGAGCAGGGGACAACCGAGCGACAGGACGCAGCGTGAGGTGTAGACGGACAAGAGCAAACGTCGCGGGACACCGTCAGAGCCTGCCCTGCAAAGGACCGCAGTGGGCCAGGCTGGAGTAGAACCCCAAGGTGGTCGTTAATTACTTCTTCTCAAGCAAAACCCACCTCGCGTGCCAGGGTGAAAGGCAGCCGTACGCATTCGCTGACCTGCAAAGGCTGCGCGCCGGCAGAGAGCACGCGTCCCGCTGGCGTTTGTGCAGCTCCCCCCACTGCCTAAGTGACTTCGGGTGTGAAGAGGAGACGCCGCGCCCCGCTCCAAAGGCAGAAGCGCAACTACGGATTCACGTACCGCAGCGGATGGCGCTGGCGTTCTCGGCCGCACAACCCCCTGACACCAGCCTTCAGAGGCTCATTAATACGTCTGTGTTAATCCACACGGCTTTTACACGTCTGAAGCAGCCCGGAAGCGTTCAGACTTCAGCCCTTGCAGTCAACGCCATCCCCAGAGCGCGGGGTGGGAACAGCTAGGGAGCAAGAAGAGCTCACAGCTCACGTACGTCAGCTTGTGAAGCGCAAGGATGCCTTTATCTGTGACGTTCCCGCAGGAAATGATCCGCAGCTGAAGCAGACTCTTCTGCAGATTCTTCGTCTCGCTGAGCCTCTGCAGACACTCGTCCTGTATGTAAATACACTTCTGCAGCTTGATTTCTGTAACGTGCTCCAGACCATCTGGAAAGATATAAATGAGCGTTTGCTTCAGAATACCAGGAACAACCTGTACTGTTTCTTAAGTTCTCACTGGCCAATTTAGTTAAACTGCCTCCAAAACCACACAGCAACACGTTCCTCTGTACAGTGGGGCTGTAACGCGCCATGAATCTCCAAAGTCCCTGTATGGTACTTGAAATACATGAAAACTCCAGGGTTTGTGCCCATTTGGTAAGATTCTAAGAGCTTTGACATGGACAAGTAACAAAAAAACCTCTACAAGTTTGGGCGATAAACAGCGACTCTGAATTGGGAACGTAATAATGCAGAAAACTCAAGGTCCTCTGCCAATAAAAAAATAAAATGGTCTGTTCCCCATTTTGTTTTTTGTGATTCAAAGGAGACCTGAAACACTTTTTAAATCTCCTTTTTTTTTGGTTAGAACTGAGAGTTTGCCTTTTTTTTTTTCTTTGAAGACATCATAAATGCCTAGAGAACAAGAAGTATTGTGACTTCACAGACACCAAAACCATCACTTGGTTTAGAAGAAAAAGAGTATTTATAGTAGTGCTTTTTGCTGCCAACTACTTAACTATGAACTCAACGAAACGGCAAAACTCTGTCACTCTTCCTTAGTGCTCCTGTCAGTTCAGGTAAGGGCTGATGGAGTTCCCAATCTCTTTCTGCTTCCCACCACGCCTCCAGCAAAATCTTAAGAACTGCTGAATATTCGTAGAGCCATTTTATGAAAAAAAGGGAAAAAAAAACCCCAAATTTGAAAGATTTCTCTGTATCTTACTAAGGAATGAGAAAATGACCTGGTTATTCACATTTTGATGCAACTGGAAGAACTAAGACCGTTCATTATAATCTTCGCGCAGCCATGTCTACATTACCCAAATAGTCAAATCCTCTGTACATGATGCAAGAGTCAGTGGCATTAATTGCTTCTATCTTGTATTTCCCCAGGGGCCCCGTTGGGAGACCATTGTAGTCCTGCTGCCATTTCTGATAGCCTTGATAGCGCACCAGGGCACCGCATCGCAGCAGCCACTCCGAAGCCGCCCTGTCCGGGCCAACGGCTTGTATGCGTTCGTAGTCCACCCTGCCGAGACACAAACAGCACTCGCATGGTTTCTGCAATGCGGCAGGTTTATCGTCTTTGCGATGGTCCTGCTGCACAACACACGTTTGGTCACGTGCCTGATAAGACGTCGGAAAAGAAAGAATATGATTTACTAGAATTATTCGGGTTCTGCTGGTTCTCAATCAGTCTGGCATGAGACTGAATAAACTCATTTTATTCAGTAAAAGAAGAATACAAATGCAACTTGACTTAACCCTTCTACCTGTTTGTTTCCCTCCGTGTCTGTAAGGAGAGATAAAAAACGCCTTTCTCTACCCAGAGTAAGGCTTTACAACAACTGCAAACGTGTCCCCCAAACATCGACTGTATAAAAACCTCTCACTGCCTGTGACACGTGTGTCATTCCTGAAGCCTTTTTTCCTCAACAATGAGACTTTTTCAAAAAGATGCACTTCAGCAATTAGTTAAAATCCTTGGGTCCATTCAGGAAAAGGATATCTTTCTTAGTGTGGTGAGGAGCGCTGAAGAGACAAGCAGAGACCTGGAAGAGATTCCTGTCCGGCTGAGCTTCCCGCCCAGTACAGCAAGCGGCTACAGCACGCAACCCTTCCCACAGGGCAAGGAGATGCAAGGCAAAACCATTACCTACTGGCAAATGTGACAGGCAGAGAAAAGCATTTCACAGAGAAAGGTTTTATCTTTCTAAAAGTAAATGTGAAACCTCTGTGTGGCTGAATCACATTGTGAACGATGGGTTGGTCAGATGCTTTTCGGAATAAAGGGGGCACGGTTGCTTAAGCTCAGCCGGGGGGTCAAAGGGAGACCGGCATTTAGGGAGAGATTCCACATGGACACCTCGCCTCGGCCATGCTGGGCAGGGGCGCGAAGCGCACACCGTCCCCTGGGAGGTCACCACTTTGTCACTACGAGCAGCGGGACAACAGGGTCAGCCGGGAAGCGGTGCCAGAGGAGTGACCCTGCCGAGCAACCACGGAAAACCTCGGGGCAAATAGCAGCGCCAAGAAGGGAAAACCTTCTGCCCACCCCTGGGACTGTGCGATCCGCTTCGCCGGCGGCCGCGGAGGCCCGTGAGCTGGGCTGTGCAGGCCGGACCGTCACCCTTACTTGTTGAAGACGGCGTTCAGCCATCCCCAGAAGCGTCTGCGGGCGCCCGGCGGCCCCTTGCTCAGGCTGCGCCCCGGCCGCGCCAGCTGCCGCCACAGCACCATGTTCTCGAAGCAAAGGAGAGGAGACGGCGTTACCGGGGCCCGGCCGCCCCGCCAGGCCTAGGCATGGCCGCCGGGCGGCGGGCGGGACGGCGCTCGGGGACCAGCGCCCTGAGGGGACGCTCCACCGCCGCCCCGGGGCTCTCCCCGCCGCCCTCCCGCGATCCCCCCCCCGGGATCGCCTCCCGCCGGGCCGCCCCCAGGCGCCGANCGCTATGGCGGGCCCAGCGCCGCCAGCGCAGGTGAGGCACCGGAGGACGGCCCCGCCGCAGCCCCGCCGCTTCCCCGGCCTGTCCGCCGGGGGGGACGCGGGGGCTGGGGCCGTCCCCTCAGGGTCGGGGCGGGGCGGGAGGAGCGGCG
>VZSF01003935.1:335643-354454 GCA_013398295.1 Chionis minor | reverse complement strand
GAGCTGACGGGCCGGTGTGTGTCTCCCTCCCTGCAGCACTTTCGACGTGGCGGTGGTGGGAGCGGGAATCGTGGGGCTGGCCGCCGCCCGGGAGCTGCTCCGGCGGCACCCCGCGCTCGCCTTCGCCGTGCTGGAGAAGGAGCCGGAGCTGGGTACGGTGCCATCTTCCTCAGCCCCGTCTGCCGGGTTACCTCAGCCCGGCAGGTGACTTTACCGCGGGGTCTCCTAGAGGGAAGCTCCGTTTTTGGGTGAGCGCGCAGCCGTGGGGCAGCGTCTGCCCTCCTCGCTGGAGCGGGTGCTGGGTTCCCCCTGGAAAGAGCATCTTCCTTCCCGGCTTTGCCCTGACAGGGGGTTTCTTCCTCCCTTCACCCAAGGACGCGTCCGTCAGTGGAGAAGCAGAGCTGTCACCGGCCCCTGCTTCACCGCTGGGACTTCAAGTTGGGACTTTTAAGTTAAGGAAGACTGAAGGTGGCCGCGCCGGTGCTTGGGAACGGCAGGTCTCACTGTCCCGGGGCTCCAGCAGCGGCAGGAGGAGGAGGGATGTGGGGGAAAGCACAGGAAGGACAGACAGCTCGGATAAGGAGCGGTGCAGGTTGCAGAGGGGCAAGGGCAGGTGTAGGGCTGGACGGAGCAGGAGGCAGAGCGGATCAGCTGGGAAATGGTGCCAGGACGGCTTTTTGGTGGGGCATGAGGAGAGGAGAGAGCAGCAGCGAGGAGCGATGGTTGGTGGGCAGAGGCGGGGAGCGGTGAGCAGAGCTGCCTGAAAATGGCTGGGAGCTGCGGGTCTGGGCGAAGTCTACACCCGGCAGTTAATTGCCAGAACTGTAAACCGTTTGCCCCGTGGCTCTGGGATATCCCTGCGGGTGCTGTGCGAGGTGCTGTCGTTTGCATGGCAGGTCAAAGGCAAAGACCTGACGCAGGGATCACCGGGAAGGTGCCGCTGGTTGCTGACCCAGCGTTAGCCAGGGTGGAATGGCACGGCTCCCAGGGCTTACGCAGGAAATCTTGAGGCACTCTGCACCCGGGCTGTGAGATAAGGAAGAATGAGCCCTGTTGCTTCAGTGTCTGAAAGCTTTTCTGGCTCCCTCCAGTACGAGCACGGGTCCGTCCCACGCAGCCTCTTCCCACCAGCTGCTCCTGCAGATCCCCAGTCGCTCAGCGTACGTAGGAGCAACCTCAAGCCAGTGTCGGTGCCAGTGGCTACCACAAAGTAAGACCTGCAAGCCCAAGCTCTCGCTTTAAATAGCTCCACCAGCCGGGCTGTACATTGCTCTAGAGATGTTACGTGTATGAGATAAAGTGGCGTTTATCCCTCAGGCGAGACATGCGTGCGGTCCCTAACAGCCGGGTGAGTGCGAAGCAGGAATGACCTTTGGGAGTCAATATTTTAAGAAGGAGAACCCGCTCAAATTACTTCAATGAAAATGCTTGGGGTATTTTTCACCTCTATTTACTTGGTTACAAAGAGGAAATAACAACATAATCCGGTTCACAAATACTTGAAAAGCCTACCTGGCCTGCCAGCACGTCCAAACAAATGGAGGATTGCACAGGCATTGTGTTAGATGAGGCCTTTCATTTTAAAAATAGAATTTCTTAAAATTAATTCTAACGGGTAGAAAATTTAAATTGGTTGGCCCGCAGTTGTAGCTCTTGGAGGAAAAACTTATGATTTCCCTCTCCCCTGTTGGTTCAACACATTGCAATGGTTTATTGCACATTGTGATGGTTTATTATTAGCTAGGTCTCGCTGTGTCAGTATTTTTCTAGCCTTTTGAGACCAAGGCAGGAATTGTGTTTGCCGTGCAGTTAGCTTATTTGAACACCTTTTGCTGTAATGCTGATTTAGGGCTGGACCTCAAATTGCTCGCTCTTACAATGCAAGTGTTTTAATAATGTATTTTTCTTTCTATTTAGCTCATCACCAGAGTGGACATAACAGTGGTGTGATTCACAGTGGGATTTACTACAAGCCCGGGTCTCTGAAAGCCAAGCTGTGTGTGCAGGGTGCAGCCCTCTGCTACGAGTACTGTGACCGGAAGGGAATACCGTACAAGCAGTGTGGGAAGGTATAGGAACTGCTGCGTGTTCTTACTTTACCTTTGGACACCGAGGGTGTGTAATGTATGTTACAGTGTGTAGCAGAGGCCTGCTGGTGGCCCTTCTCCCAAGGGTGAGTTTCTGCAACGCTTGGTACCTTCAGGATGAGTGTGCCTTTTTATTTTCTTCTTTCCAGCAGCTCAAATCAGTTCCTTTTCTGGGCCTAAATAATAATTCTCTTTATCTGGGCGCTGAGCTGAAATAGCCCAAGTAATGGTGGAAGCCAGGCCCCGTGGAGGGGCACCTGTGTACTTCCAAGGAACGCAGAGGCTCTCAGTATGTGCGTGCCACACTTCCGGCATAGCGGGCTCTGAAAAGACTCCGTGACTTGACCGCAGCTTCAGATGTCACCCAGCTATGTGGATTTATGCCACGTTACATCCGCCTAACTCAGCCTGAGGCGCAGAGGACAGAACGGTGGTTGTACTCATTCAGCTTGGGGTCTGCCCGGCACTTTTTCTGGAAGCGTCTATAAACAGAGACCCAGGAAGGAGGGAGAACAGGACAAGCAAATTACTAATTTTCCCAGCTTCCAACTGTTTTCAGCTCAGGTTATTTTCTGAGCCCGATGTGTTTTGTCTCTAGTGACTCTCGATGGATTTCTCTTCCAAGTGGTTTTCAATGAAAAGCTTTTGCATCAGAGCACCCTTTGAGGAGCAGCCCACTGCATGAAGAGTTACATCGTTTTGAAACTGTCTCCTGCGAGCTTTGTCTCGTGGCCCCTAGCCCTTGTGTTGGAAGAGGTGGTGAACACTTGATCTGTGTTCCCACTCTCCAAGTTGCACATAATTTCATATCCCTTCTTTCCCCAAAGTCGTCCCTTCCAGCTGGTGAGTCTTAGTCTGCCCGGTCATTCCTCTTGGAGGAGCTTTTTCATAACTCTCTCCACTCTGTCTTCGTTCTCTGAACCATTTCTCGTTTAACGCATCTTCGATACAAGATGAGGACCACAGGTGTGCACCGTATTCAAGGATTTTTGCACTGAAATAGTAGAGTTTTCTGTATTATCCTGTGTCCTTTTCCTAGCCATTTGTAACATTCAATTTAGGGCTTTTCAGCCGTCACTTAGGCATTGAGCTGATGGGATTTTCTATCCTAACCTCAGGATCTTCGTTCTGAGTGATAACTTTGAACTTGGATTCCATCCTTTTACACGTGAGGCTATGGCTGCTTTTTCTGCGATCATCATTTCACATTCATCGGCATCAAATTTCATCTGCCGGTTTGTTAGTCGCTCTGTCTCCTCGGAAGGTGCCTCTGCAGTTCTTTCCAGTCAGCTCTTGTCGGAACCACCTCGAGTCACTTTAAACCCTCCTCTGACTTTCTCACTCCTCTGCCCCTTCCCCGGTTGCTCATAAACATCGTGGACAGCGGGAGCCTTTCTTTTAGAAGTGCAATGCCAAGGTGACAGCGCCCCTTCAAGGCCCCCTGGCTCAGCACCCCCTGGGAGCTGGGTGCCAATCTCTCCCAGCGCTGGGGTGCGGAGCGGAGAGCCCTGGACGTGGCGGTGTTGACGGGTGCCGTCTCCATGCTGCGCTCCCTCTGCTGCAGCGCTGGTCGCAAGATGGCACTGTGGATTTGCTGAGCGCTACGCCCGAACTCCCAAACTTCTCTCAACTGGAGCACCGAGGCAGCAGAATTGCTCTGTAGGAGTCACTTTGAGCTCGGGCAGGGCTCGCACTGACCCAGCAGCATTGTTGGTCTTTGGCTGACACCGAATTTGCATCCTTCCCCAGCAGTGTTTACTCCAGGGAGGATGATGCTGAAACTCTTTAGCTTGTTTTACACAAAGCGGCCCTGGGCTTGGAGACCTTAGTGCCTTCCCTACTTCTCTACTTGCCTCTCGCACTTTTAAGTGCCTTAAAAGCCGGGCAGACGTGGTGCTGAGGAACATGCTTTAGGGGTGGTTTTGGCATAGGTTTATGATTGGACTTGATGATCTTGAAGGTCTCTTCCAACCCAAGTGATTCTATGATTCTCAAAACAATGGTGCCTGTGTGGTCAGCCCTGAGCTGGACGTAGCCGTAGGATGGGCATGGATAAGTTATAGCCTGGATAAACCTCTCATGATAGTTGTCAGCCAACTACATGGTGAAATGAAGCAAAGCTGGTGCAATTCAGTTTAAACACCAAGTCAGAACACGTCCTTACTCTTGTATTGAGACTGTTTTGAGATTTGTACATCTTGGGTTAAGTTCATTTTATCTTTGGAAGCATCTCAGTGGCTCTTTAAAATCGTATTTTCTTCTGTCGCATTCAGATGTGTGGTCTCATGGTACTTTTAGCGAATCTTATCCATCGATAGTAGCTTAAACTACAGTTTAACATTTGGTTTTCACTCTTTTTAATATATTAGTGCTTTCTTAGTAATAGTAGGTATTTATAGACTCCCGTGCCACTAATGGCACAAACCACATTTTTTTCCCCCCTTGGAATTATAATTTACTATTCACTCACTATTGCTGGTTTGTTAGCTTGGGCGCGATGCCAAACCTGAACTGGCTGTGTATGTTCTGCTCACTGCTGTGCCTTGTTTTCTTTTCTGAAGCTAATTGTAGCCGTTGAACAAGATGAAATCCCAAGACTCAAAGCTCTGTATGAGAGAGGGCTGCAGAACAACGTCCCAGGTCTGAAACTGATCGGAGCAAAAGAAATACAAGCGAAAGAGCCCTTCTGCAGGGTAAGGCATTTGCTGATTTGTATTTGGCATGCGAGATGTTATTTTTTAATTTAACGTAAATATGTTTCTAGCCTTGCGGTAACTTGCGTGGTTGACAAGTTCAAAAGAGCCTGAAAACCCAGAAGAAATAGAATTGTCAACAAAAAGAAATTTGTCCGTTTATTTCTGGAACTTTTTAGCTCAGCCCAATCCTTCATATGTGTTTGCCGTTACGTACCCATCAGCCCACCTAAGGTGATCCTGCAGAATCTTTCTTGGTGCTACTTTCACCTCGGGTTTCTCGTGCTCTCATTCTCCTTCCTGTGCTCGTCAGTTCATAGTTCATCAGCGCTCTGTGTGCTGAAGTCATAAAGAGCTGCTGCTAATTGCAAATGATGTGCTGGCTGGCTCATTAAGGGCCAGCATTCACAAAGGAGCGAGCAGGTAATCCGTTTCACCCACGGCCGACGAAAGGAATCGGAATTGTTGGAGTTAAAGTAGGAGATTCTATAGTCCCTGTGCGGAACTGAATTTGTATGCTAATGGACGGAGCCTACAAGTTCCCAGTTTTACGTAGACGCATCCCCCCTGATGTATATAGAAGAAACAGAAGATTAGTTCTCCCACTAATGACAAGGGGTGATTTTTACTGTTGGTTTTTTAAATCTTTCATTTTTTCCCTTTTTCCTTGCTTGCTTGTATGTCTTTGTGGTTGCTAGGCAGATTTTCCTTTGCCCAGGTTAAAGCTCCTATATCTGAGTTTACGCTGAGATGATTCTGCTCCTTCCCACTAAAATTATTTAACCTACAGTAAAGCTTCATGGTGCAGCAATGAAAATTCCTTCCTGTCTGTAAGTGCAGACTTGGATGGAGCCAATTTCAACCCAGTTGCTTCCTACACGCATGATTGTTACGTAGCACTTCTCAGCCTCTTTATTTTCACAGCAGGAGAAATGCGAGTAGTTTATGGAATACAGATCTGTTGTTGTTTAGGATTTCGTTGATTGAGAGGAAAATGTGGATAGAATTCCCCATGCTGTTTCATCTGGCAGCTTGCTACTGGCGTAGCTGTATGACTCGTTGCTTCGCAGTGGTCGTAGGCATGGACAAAAATTTTCTGGAGAGGAATCTTTTTTTTTTTTTTTTTCTCATAAACATTTTGTATCCGCTCCTTAAAACATTCTTTGCACGTTCAAGATCCAGCTGAGCATTTACTCCTGGAAATGGGCAGTTTCAGGTGAATCTTCCTACAGTTGCTTTGCTTTCCTGAGTTGAGTCCTTTCCTCGTAAGCAAAGGAAACTTGAGAGAAAGGTTTTGTGTAAGATCCAATTTTGCCAACCGTTCTGGTTGTCTTGGGCATGTAAATGGCCCCCGCTAGCGTAGTATCTGAGTGGCTGATGGTCTTTTACTGCAGTTACACTTGCAGCATCTCTCTGAGGTAAAGCAGTCCTACTATCCTTATTTCAGAGCCGGAACTAGGAAAACACTGTGATGCCATTAGCATGATAAAAATGATGTGAGAAACTGAGCCCTTCTGGTATAAAGATGGTAAAACATGTCTGAGAAACATTAAAAATTCTAGCTACACGCTGGACTTGGCCCTTGCTTTCTGCTCGAATATGTATAGGCTGTTGCCTGACTCGGGAGGCACTTTTCCCTCTGCTGCGCAGTGCAGTAAGTGTCGAGATGATGGTTTTTAGCCTCGCAGGAGGCACTGACGACAGCCGTGCGTCACGTAGAACTCCCCAGTGACCAGTGGCAGCTGGAATTGTATAGTGCACGGTGGGGAATAAGTATATATGATCTGAAGCCAAGGTGAGGTAACCTGTTTTATCATTAAGCGCTCTGTGTCTGCTCTAAGTCTTGTTTATGCTGTAGTTACACGATCACTCTGTCCACCGTAGTAGTTTTCACCGTATTAGTTGTTGGCAAACATGAACACTGGAGCTGGCACGTGGAAGGACTAGGAATGAGCAGCCAGGGATGAGGAGAGAGCGGTACTCCCTTCTCAACGGCAATGCATGTTATTCTAGATGAAATACCAAAGTCCACATACGGCCTTCACTGTTCTTCTCTATCTTAATACCGTTTCAGGGTCTGATGGCCCTTGATTCTCCATATACCGGCATTGTGAACTACAAACAAGTGGCCCAGTCCTTTGCTGAAGACTTCCAGGAAGCAGGTGGGACTATCTTGACCGATTTTGAAGTTACAAACATGGAGATGGCTAAAGAAAGTTCTTCAGAAAGTGAAAATGGTAAGGGAGCTTTTTGCCCTCCATTTACTACAGTCCTGCCAAAGATCTTGTTTGTGTTTGTTGACACATTTGCTTTAACTGAAATCACATTTTTGAACCCTTCTGTCTCACAGAGAAGAGACAAAAGGCAAAATTACGTTAGAGTATTGAGCAAGCTCACTTTTTTTTTCTCAGGCAGGTCACCCTTCAGCTGAATCATTTAATGCTGATGGAAGAAAATGACAGTAAAAGAGAGGAAGTAGGTTGTTCTCTCCTATTAAAATCAGATTTAGCTGAATATTGCATGTGTATTCTTGTGGTAGTGCTTTTTCTTTATCCTGGAAGGCAGGTCAGATCTGTGCTGGTTCACATATGGAAGAATAAAAAAAACCCCTATTAATTCTGAAATACAGTTAACATCCAACAATATCAGTTGTGTTAATACCATTTGCTCCATAGCTTGGAGATCTTCCAGTGGAAGAACTCTTTAATTTTGACAAGTTGCTTGTTCTGTCAGTTTTCTGCTAGCTATTCTATTAATTCCTTCTCTTGTCTAATTCTGTTACAGGACTGAAATACCCCGTCATTGTTAGGAACTCAAAGGTAAGAGCTAAGTTGAGGAATTAATCCCTTAATAGAAAGCTATTTTTCCTTTTCTTAAGAATTTTTGTTCAGTCCTGGTGGATTAATCAGTTCTCTAAAAGAGGTGAAAAAGCTGTTGTTCGGTAACATGATCCCTGTCATCTATGCCTGCTTTTATAAAACAACTGCAATAATTCTTAACAATGAGCTTGTTCAGATTTTACTTAGCGCTGGGAATAAGTATGAAAGTACAGCTTTCTGCTGCCTGACTTCTGTTTGACTGTGCGCGCCCCCTATCTTCTTTATTTGCACTTCCGTACGCTTGTTGTTTCCAAGGGTTCCTTTTATCACTTACTCATTGGTGAGAAACACCTATTTTCATGTTTGCTTTTGGTCTTCAGCATCTATGAAAATGATAAGGAGGCATCTAGAATCATTTTATCATCAGAAAGCCACGAGCTGATTTAGTAAAGCGGGTGCATATGCTGGTTTCATTCCCTGCAGGTCAGTTAATGCTGCACAGGAAATTTAGTTGTAGCCTTTTCAGAATATCTGGACGACTCTTTGGAGTGTTGGGAAGACAAACAAATAAAACCAACCTCACTCCCCCCAAATAGTTTTTAAAGTTAGTGCTGCTGTTTTCTTGTTCTATTTCTGCTCTTTCATCAAAAAGTAGCTTCCAAAACCTGTTAGATTCTCTCACCAAATACTGATTTTTAAAAAAAAAATTTAAAAACTTACTATTTTTATGGAAACATTTTTAGTTGAAGAAAACCCCCATAGTATTTGAAAACAAATCCTGTGAGCTATAGAGATAGATGGGTAATAGTTTGTGATTTTATTTCTTTATTTAGATGGTAAGGTGTTTAGATATTTAACAGCTCCACAACTGTGCGCTATGAACTGGCCTGGCTTTCTGGATACGTTACTACATACGTTAGTAGTATGACCGCTCCCGGTGCGTGCGGCAAAATCTGGTGACAGCTTTATTTAACCAAAGGCCTTGCGGTTCCTCAGCTACTCCAGCGACCGCGCGCCCTCTGGCCATGTAGACCCGGCCGGCGAGCTGGAGGCAGCCTGGCATCAGGGCTTGGTGGGATGCAGAGGTGAGGGAATGCCGGAGACGCTGGGTCTGCCGGAGGAGCAGAGCCTCTGACCCGATGCCTTGAGGCTCTGCCCCATGCAATAAGCTTTTGTATTTTTTTTATTTGTGCAATAAGTTTGTGTAACGCACCAGGCTCGTGTTCTGCCAGCTGCAGCAGAAGGGAGTCTGAGAATCGATGACGTGTTTCTNGGATGCAGAGGTGAGGGAATGCCGGAGACGCTGGGTCTGCCGGAGGAGCAGAGCCTCTGACCCGATGCCTTGAGGCTCTGCCCCATGCAATAAGCTTTTGTATTTTTTTTATTTGTGCAATAAGTTTGTGTAACGCACCAGGCTCGTGTTCTGCCAGCTGCAGCAGAAGGGAATCTGAGAATCGATGACGTGTTTCTTTTTTTATTCTGGTTTTTTCTTCCCCTCCTCGCCCCTTTTCTATAAAGATTCTTTCAGTCTTACCTGCCCAGTGAATTGCCATTTTAGGATAGTTGTCCTTCAGGGAATAAAGGAGAATATTACAGAGAATTAAATGAAACAATTAAATGTTTCTGCCTCCTTTTGAAAATATGGTTGGTTTTCTTTCTGGTCATGACTGATTTTTTGCTCAGGCTTGTAGGTTATGGGTGGATTTTTAGTAGATATGTTTAATTTTTGTGTGTTGTGCATATTGTTTTGGTTTGGGTTTGGTTTTTTTTTTCCACAGGGTGAGGAAATCTACTGTCAGCATATTGTGACCTGTGCAGGACTGTACTCAGACCGCCTGTCTGAGATCAGTGGCTGCAGCCCTGAACCTCGTATCGTGCCCTTCCGGGGAGATTATTTGGTGCTAAAACCAGAAAAGTGCTATATGGTTAAAGGGAATATTTATCCGGTATGTAGTCTCTTGTTTGTCTTTCATGCTGTGCTCTAAGAACTGCGAAAACTACAGAAATAAGGGTGTTGTGGTTTAGGCTGGATTGGCCCATGGAAATGAATGACAGGCGCTTTCTCCCACCTCTCTCTCCCAGGAGAGCAGGGAGAGAGACTTAGGAGTTTAGAAGTAACTAAACTACTTTAATTAAATATTAATAATAAAATAAAAAGGAAATAATGAAATATATACAAAACCATACCCAGCTGCCGGGATGACAATCACGTAGGTCACTGGCAGGCACTGGGGAGGTCCCAGACTGGGCTCAGGGACGGATGGGATCTGGATTCTGGGTCAGGATTCTGGATCAGGATCAAAGGCAGAGGAACAGACAGAGCCCTCCTCGGATGCTGGCCTTTGAAGAAAGAGGGCTGACCCTTTGATCCCTCAGCTTTATCCTGGGCATGATGCCNGGGTTTGGTTTTTTTTTTCCACAGGGTGAGGAAATCTACTGTCAGCATATTGTGACCTGTGCAGGACTGTACTCAGACCGCCTGTCTGAGATCAGTGGCTGCAGCCCTGAACCTCGTATCGTGCCCTTCCGGGGAGATTATTTGGTGCTAAAACCAGAAAAGTGCTATATGGTTAAAGGGAATATTTATCCGGTATGTAGTCTCTTGTTTGTCTTTCATGCTGTGCTCTAAGAACTGCGAAAACTACAGAAATAAGGGTGTTGTGGTTTAGGCTGGATTGGCCCATGGAAATGAATGACAGGCGCTTTCTCCCACCTCTCTCTCCCAGGAGAGCAGGGAGAGAGACTTAGGAGTTTAGAAGTAACTAAACTACTTTAATTAAATATTAATAATAAAATAAAAAGGAAATAATGAAATATATACAAAACCATACCCAGCTGCCGGGATGACAATCACGTAGGTCACTGGCAGGCACTGGGGAGGTCCCAGACTGGGCTCAGGGACGGATGGGATCTGGATTCTGGGTCAGGATTCTGGATCAGGATCAAAGGCAGAGGAACAGACAGAGCCCTCCTCGGATGCTGGCCTTTGAAGAAAGAGGGCTGACCCTTTGATCCCTCAGCTTTATCCTGGGCATGATGCCGATGGGACGGAATACCCTGTTGGTCAGTTTGGGTCCCCTGTCCTGTCCGCTCCTCCCCGCAGGTGCCCCCCCTCTGCGCTTTTCCGCTTCCCACCCTCCAGTGGGGCAAATACCCGAGGGAGCTGCCCTGGGCTGGGACAGCCACGGGTACAAGCAGGAGCCTCTCTGCATCCCAGCCCTTGGCATCGGCTGGAAACATGGATCTGAGCACTCGGAGCCAACAGTTTCTGCACAACGTGCTGGGAACTGTAGCAGTTTGAAGAGGCCTTGCTAAAAAGTAGAGCTACTGAACAAGATCNTGTGGTTTAGGCTGGATTGGCCCATGGAAATGAATGACAGGCGCTTTCTCCCACCTCTCTCTCCCAGGAGAGCAGGGAGAGAGATACCTCAAACCGGGACATTCCACCCCTTACTCTGTACCCTGTGCACCTTGCTCACATCACTATTACTTTTTATCTATCAAATCTGTCTATCAATAATCACACATAGAGGCACCAGGATAAAGGGCAATGTTATATGGTTATTTCTGTTAGACTGCAGAGAGAAATGCGCAACACGTGGACGTAAATTCAGTTGCATTCTGACAGGGCAGCTTGTTTTTCTTAATTCTTGCAGAACAGGTAGAAGTACCATGTGGGAAGTTATTGCCAGTTGGGGTTTTTTTGTTTGTTTTTGGGGGTTTTTTTAATAGGCAAAGAATGAAACATTTATCATAATAGCCACGCGCCTGCGAAAGGCTGGCTTCTTTCTTCATGTTATAAAATAAATCTGTAGGCAGGATTCTGATGTCAGAGGGACAACAATAAATAATTAATGACTTAGATGTAGGGTTTAGTCTTGTGTGTTAATACCCAAAGCTCGGATTTAGATATTTGCCTCTCAACCGCATTTTTCAGTTAGCATTACCTTGTATGACAAAAAATAGACACGGGAGGAAAAGGACCAGCTTTCTGCCATCTGATATAGGCAAAAAGTGTGATGAAGAGGAGCAATTCCAGACAAAAAGTGAAGTTAGCAAGCAAGGAGAGAGAATTCCTAGGGCGGCATTTTAGTAAATTCATGCAGTATGTTGAACCTTTCTAAAGATGAACTCAGATTTGCAGGCTAAACACTGGAGCAGGTCACCCTAGGGAAACTGTGGAACGCTGGGCATTGCGTGTTTGTGTGACCTCTTCTCATATGGGAATGATCCGGGATCCTGTCTTGGGATGGGAGGGAGGAACTGGCTGGGATGGGAGGGTGCTTTCCAGCCTGGTTTCGTGGCTGTGTGAGGATAGCTTTTGAATTTTTTTTGTTATGGCCAACATGGTAATAAGATCAGAAAATCGCACGACTCTTAGGGGTATGTTACCAGTTTGTGGAGTGGTTGCACTAAGCTTCCAAAGTGTTAAAGGCATATTTTTAACAGGAAAATCAGTGCACTTAATAGAGAAAAGGAATGTCTTCTAAAGCACTTTTAGTCGTAACAATACTGGTTTTTGAGAAATACTCAATACTTGCATATTTTCAGCCTATAGTCACCTCTGTGGTCACCTTTTCTTAATAGCTGAAGATCTTGAAGTGCCAGCTCATGTCGAGGTGTGCGTGTTTAATACTTGTATCTGCATATTTCTGTCTCAGCCTTTGCTCACAATTACACTGTATTCCATTCGCAAACAAAAAAGAAACTGCAGATACTTATTATTAGCATTAATCAGGCTTGCCAACTGCCTGCTGTTTTGAGCAATACAGGCATGGTGAGGTTTTCCTAATATCTTATAACCTATTTTATTGCAGTATAATTGCTACTGGTGAATAGCATTAGTGTGTCATTGGGTTCGTTGTAGGTTGATTTATACCCTGAGAAATCATGTGTACTTTTTTTCCCCTGTTGTTTGTTTTGCTTTTACCTAAGATGCTGCCTTACTTGGCCTTGCTCTGTTCTAAAGTGTTTTAGTTATGTGCTATAACTGTGCAATTAACAAGCAGAAAAAACAGCGCAGAAGCCAATTGTGTGGTTATATGACTCGAATTTTGTTGTAGTGATTGGAAATAAAATGGCAAGTTTAATTCCTTTTTCACTGTATAAAAATAGTTATTTCCATTTATTGGGAGGACAACTTTTTTACTGTGTTTTGGTTGGTTTTATTCACTCTCACACAATAAACTGTAAACGTCTGTGCTTTCCTCCTCACAAATGTTTTCCGCGTTGCCTGGATGAGTTTGTTGACTTGAGCGGTTGCGTGGCCGTTTCTCTGATCTGCTTTGTAACAGCTGTCATAACTGTTCTCTCCCCCCTTAGGTTCCCAATCCTCGGTTCCCTTTTCTGGGATTTCATTTCACGCCAAGAATGGATGGCAGCGTTTGGCTGGGTCCTAACGCAGTACTGGCCTTTAAGCGAGAGGGCTACAAACTGTTCGACTTCAGCGCTGGAGACTTTATAGATGCCGTAACGTACAGGTAATGTCTTGGCTGTTAGTTAAATGTCAGCTTGTGACTCCACGGAAGCTAGTTCTTGTCAAAAAGCCTGCTTTTGCCAAGTTTTTGGTGTGTTTAAAGACAGTTGTGCTGATAAGGGTGGACTTGGCCAAGACATTTGACTTATGTGATCTAATATTTGAATTTTCGTAAACTACCAAGGCGTGTCTCAGCTGGTCTGAGAATGTGGCTGCACCGTGGTGAGCCGTGTTGCTACTCGTGGAGCTCTTGCAGGATTGGTTTTGGTCCGACGCAGTGTAATGTTTTAATCAACCTCAACAGTGGGATTAAAATACCTGCAGAGGACGCTTGGAAGAGAGAACACAGCGTGGTCGGCTTAAACTTTGTCAGACCATCGAGATACATTTAAAAAAATGTCCCTTAAGGGCCATGAATGCAGGCTGGGAAGCTGTCTTAGGAAGCATGTCGGAGGAATTAGGAATCATAAACGAAGAGAACATCTGTAGAAGTCGAGAGAAATCTTACTTCACTATGAGGGGCTGGACAGACCATTACCAAGTGCTTAATTTTAGAAATCACACTTGAAAAAGAATGTGGAGATATTGGGGAGGATCCAAGGAGAGGCTACAAAACAGGTCAGGGAGCTGGAAAATAGGTTTCTGGCAAACAGCTCAGCTTAATGCAGTTTAATAAAATAAAGAATTGAAACAACTTCATCATTGTCTATAGATTTTTGTACTGGGAGACTTGAGGAAAGTAAAACCAGCAAACAAGATTTGCAAAGACGTGGCGAGATTCAGTGATTGAAAGCTGAGGGTTTTAGGAGTGTGATGACCTTTTCAGAATGATTGTGGAAAAAAGGTCTGAAGGGGCAGGTCTGTCTTCCCTCATGCTGGGGGGGGTTTCAGTCTCTTGCCATTTGACTGGACCAGAGAAAAATCCAGGACATCGGAAGGACTGGAGTTCAGAGTTAATTCTCAAAGAAAAAATGTAAATGCAACACTACAGCTTTGTAAACCAGGTTTGTTGGAGCAGAGGAGGACAAACATATTTCCCAAGTAGGAAGCATGACGGATTACTGATGTTGGGACGGGGAACTCTTGCTATGCATTTGCTACCTTCTTATACAGCGTTATTTTGACGTGGCTGCATTTATTATGGAAGATTTGTTCTTACTACAGCTATTTTTTTCTCTCTCCAGCGGGTTATGGAAGCTTGTGCTGAGAAACCTGTCTTACGGACTGAGTGAAATATACAGAGCGTGTTTCCTTAGCGCACAGGTGAAGCAACTTCAGAAGTTCATCCCGGAGGTCACCATCAATGATGTACTCAGGTAAAGAAAATTCTCGTTAGTAACACCCAGTGGCTTGTTAAATCTCTTATTTTTAACAGTAGCAAAGGTCGCGTTAGCTTGCTCCCTTCCCCCACCAAAATATGCTACCAAAGCATAGAAGCGTTTAGATGCTTTGTGCAGGAAGGCCTTTTGCATGGTGTTTGCTTGCGTATAGGCAAGTTTGATGAATATTTGTGTGACTTTCTACGCTCTCCATAGGCTGAAATTCACAGTTGTGACACATTCACCAAAAAGAAAAAGTCTCTTTATCCTAGGGACACGTTCAGTAGCCTGAACATAATCTGAGCTCACAAAGAAAGCAAAACACTAATGAAATTCAGAGGGGAAGCCAGACTCTGGGTTGCTACTGAGTGAATATTGACTTAGTTTAATCTCAATAAATTGTGTTTGGCTTCTTACTGTGTGGAGAGAGAAGCTAATTCAAATGAGTTTAGAAATGCCAAGGAACTGAAAAGACTTGTGAGGAAAGACGAGGCATTTCAGTACATGGAGGTGGGTTTAACTGTCCCAACAACTTAGAGGGAGAAAATCCAGAATAAGAAGAGCTCGAGCTCGGTAAAAGGGAGTTCTCCAGCTAGGCAGTATACCATTGGCATGAAATGCACATTTGACAAGGCTTGCTATTTCAAAACAAAGGGTTTTCTTTTTGAAAAGACAGGGCATGTTTGTGTGTGTAGGGAGGAGAAGAGCCTCTGCTTGGCTACCTGCCTTTGTGTTACGGTAATGACTGTGAGACATCTCCCGCTCTGCCTCCCAAGTGTTGAACTTCCCTGTGCTCCCCCCAAAAACCTGACTGGGCTTTTGACTCCACAGTCTGCCTTCCTTTTTGTTTTCCTGAGCACCTTCACCAGGTCAGAACAGAACTGATTTTCCGACTGCAGAAAACGTTCTCTTTCTAATGGTGAGCTGCTTTATTTTGCAGGGGCCCATCCGGAGTGAGAGCTCAAGCATTGGACAGTGACGGAAATTTGGTAGATGACTTTGTATTCGATGGAGGCAGCGGAGATATTGGAAGCAGGATTCTTCACGTCAGAAACGCCCCTTCTCCTGCTGCTACCTCCTCCCTTGCCATCGCAAAAATGATTGCCGATGAAGTGAAGCGAAGATTTGAATTGTGAACGGTTGACGGATGTCTTGCGGTTTTACCCCTCTTGTATGTGTAGCGGCTTGTCTGCATTGAATGAACTCTGCAGCCTTTAATGACAAAGATAAAACGGGCAACGTGTTGCTTGCCAGACCCGTGCTGGTGTAGCTGTGCGGCGCAAAACCAGCATTTGATGTGTTTGCCCTCGCCAGCGCACGACTTCTCAGCTTGACAAATAAAGGAGTTACGGTGCCCAGTAAGACCTGGTGCAGTAAGATCTGCGAGAAAGAAGGAAACAGCCCCGGTCACGGTAACGGTTTGTCCACCTGAGCAGAAGCCGCTATGAGGGTCTCTGCGGCCATAGCGAGCCACTAAGCGGAGCAGGATGACCCTCTGTGGTGGGGTTGCCCACACGGACTTGCTGTGCCTCCGCTCTAAATGCTGCCGCTTCCTCGCGCTCTGGAGAGGCTGTGGATCCTCTGAAAAAACACCAGCATGAGGTGGTTCTCTGTCTGCTTCCACTCCGGCTCCGTTTAAATTGGAGTCTACAGTCCTGTAGCTTACATTAAAGTAATGGAGATAGAAGGATAAGCCCTGATTAAGGGTTCTGCTGATACGGAATTAAGGGCTTTATCAGAGCCTGAAAACAATATTCAGAGCCTTCTACGTGAACGTGGAGTATTTCAGAGAAAAGTAAGCCTAACAAGGGATTACCAAATCCAAGTCAATTTAGATACGCAATTTAGATACGCTGTTTATCTGATCGCTGTCTCTATTTTTTTATAGAGCTGAAATTAAAATGTATACATAACCAGTCATTTTTCATTTAACTTAAATCTGGGAAGTCAGCACTGGTCAGAAACTACTTCAGTGGTTTAGTTTGGTTGGTTTTTTTTTTCTTTTGAATACTGGTAAGGCAAAAGGAGCTTATCTTTGTACAGCATGTTGAGCAATTCAGTGGAAATGGTCTTTGTAAAAGCACATGCGAAGGGAGGGAAGCTACAGAAACCTGTCTGCATTGAGTCATGTTGCATACTGCTTCCCGTGGAGCCCAAAGAGCAACGAGTCAGGAAGGCTTCCCATTTCCCACCTGGCTGGCAAGAGGGGAGCTTAGGAACTGCTGGTTACTCTTCTGAACCCTTATTGATATTTGAAGTTTTATCGAAGCTACACCTGGGAGAGAGTCTGGGTGGAGAATGTGCTTTAAACCAGGGAGAGATGTTAAACAGGCTTGGTACTGAGCTCAGTGAGGAGCTTGGCGTGTTCTGCATAATTGCTACAAAAAGAATTCTGTGGCCCGAGGGACAAAGTACTTGAGAATACTTTTAACACAGATGTTCACAGGATGTTGGGTAACACAGATAATTGTGGGTAGTTTGCTACCAGGCAATTTGCCATACTGATTTTTTTTTTTTTAAGTTACTTTCTCTGCTCCTCTGACATGCATGAGGGAGTGTGTTAGCACAGCAGGTCAGATGTGCTAGCTGATGTTTTTACTGGATGGAGCTAAGACACTTTTGAGAGAGAAAGGGCTTAACCTGTATTTTTTCTTTTCTTTTTTTTCCCCTGGTGACATCTACTTTACCAGAAAAGTGACTCCCATATAAGGGCAACCTGGAAATTCAAATAATAAGCCTTTCAAAGAAAAGCTTTGCTGGTTATTCTTAGCCACAATGACACTAGACAGAGATTCAGATATTCCAAATTCTAAAATGCCATACGGCTGTGTAAAAGTTATATCTTCACAATGGAACAATCATATCTCGCTCCCTGCCAGAACTGTTGCCTATCAACAGTAAATACTACAAAAGGATTGCAAAAGCAACTTCCTCCCACACGAGGTGTGGCCCTGACATGTATTAACAGAATAAAGAACATTAAAATGTAAAGCAGTCATATAGTATGGTGAATCCTAAGTCAGCACATTTAACTCTGCAGCCTGCTGTGCTGTTTATTCTCAGGAGGTGATATTTTTGGGGTATAGTTTACCTGACACTTTTAAATTGTGAATCTTTATGTAGCACTCTGTGAAATATTTGTATTTTTAAAGATAAAGTTATAAACATTTTTAAAGCAATAATTCATAATAATAATTCAGAGAATTATGACAGTGGGGTTTCATACATAAATCTTGTTGCCTATGACGTGTGAAAATTTATGAATATATTTTCTGAAAGGGTCTAATTCACTTGGATGGCTTAATAACTGTGCATTATTATTATTATTATTGCAGCACAGTGGGTTTTTTCTTTTAATTGCTCTAAGATCTTTCAATATCTCCTGACTTACAGCAGTTTCACTGAATTAGGCAGGATATATCTCTGTATGATAAGGAATTACTTTATTTAGGGGGACAATGACACATGACCCCACTTGTCTTCCCAAAGTACTGGTATCTTATGTGTGCTTGACACACTTCACAGCTTTTTGTCACACGGGAATGTCTGTAGGGGACAGAACTAGTTTGAAGACTGATCTGGGCCCATAATGGCACGTGGGATGAGTAGTTCTTGAAATTCCGAATAAACGCATTAGGGCAGCTTTGGACAAACACAATGTATTTCCCCAAAGCGTCCCGTAAGGTCAGTCCTGAACTCTGGGAAGAGTATGGTATCTTGTGTCACTTTTAAATTTAAACACTTAAAACCTTGCGAAGAGCGGATGCAGCATGGGGTGTCGTGGCTCACCGGATGGCTGCTCTTGGGAAAACGAGGAGCAGCTCGGACTGGCTGGAGTGGTGCGGGATGTCCCGTCCTGAGGAGCAGAGCGGGATGTCCCGTCCTGAGGAACGCGGGCGTTTCGGGGTGGCGGCAGTGGGGACATGGCGCCCAGCGAGGTGCTCGCCTCAGCCGTGTCCAGAGCCGCCATCGACCTGCGGCTGGGCCCGTCTCACCGCCCGCACCCGGGCGCCGCGCTGACACTTACCTTTTCCTTTTTCCTCACGGTTCGGGTTTGGGGAACAAGTGTCTTCCCACAGGAATAAGTATTTTGTTGGGAACCTCCCACGCTGCTCCGGTCGGGACCGCCGAGCTGTCACAGCCTCTGCGAGCGCCTGTCTCCGCCGGGAAGTGTGTCACCTCAAGGGACCACCCTCTTGCTGGCGCAGAGGCGCTTGGTTTTCTGGTTGGCTTTTTTATTTTATTTTTCTTTTCCCCCCCGGTTTAATTTATCCTCTCCCTTTTTCAGACCCTCCTCAAACAGCGGGTTTGAAGGCAGTTGCCGCCCGGCTCAATTAACTCGCCGGGGCTGCGGGGAGCGGGCCGTGGCCCGGCGCGGCCGGCAGGGGGCGCCGCCGCGGCGGCGGGCGGGTGCCAT